>JAYMTA010001959.1:0-18056 GCA_036897625.1 Pelargonium cotyledonis | reverse complement strand
ATAAAACTAAACTACTGAGCCAATACTAATATGATAGTGGATATAGTTAAAGTGAAATGAAGATCCCGACAAAACTTAGTTAAAAAATATATTATAATAGATTCAAGTTGTCCAAAAATTAATTCTTAAATGTGATGCAGACCCGAGCATAGCCGGGATACAAAACTAGTTCCAACATTATTGTAGCTATGAAGATCAACACCATAGCCTTCTCAGTTGTTCCTGCAGTCGTTATAACAGCGAAAACTGTCCGGAGCAAGCTATAGCGCAAAATCTTTTGAATTTCAATACGATACAACAATTTTTACTTGATGCGTAGTATAAGTTTCGGGTATATAAATTTAGTTTCTTCATTGTTGTCTCGGCGTGCATAAGCTAATCATGATATTTTATCAGCATTTGCTGTAATGTTAAAACATTCAATTGGCAACAATGATGTACCAACAATAATATTATAATATTATGATTTTAAAAAACATTTTGAAGTACTTAATTTGTTAAAATTTATTAGACGCAACAACGATGTACCAACAATAAAAATATACTCCCTCCGTCTCAAAATAAGTGTCTTGTTTCTCTTTGACTTTTGTCTCAAAATGAGTGTCTTGTTTCTTTTTTTAGTAAAATAATTATGCATGAATTGTCAATAATATTCTTATAAAAAGTTAGTATCTCTCAACACATGATCATGAGGATACAATAGTAAATATATAGCACATTAACTAGTTTTTCCTTAATTTTTTTGAAAAGATGACTCATTTTGGAACGAAGATGTACTTGTTTTTAATTTATGATTCAACATATTTTAATTGTTTTTTTTATGAAACAGATAAGTTGGGGTTGTTAGTTTGATAAGTCGTAGTAATCAAGGAGATTTCGTGACATGGCCAGCTATTTTGTTGTCCATAGTATGGAAAGGTTTTTCTTTTTTTTTTTTCATTTTGATAAATGGAAAGGTTTTAGGTACATAGAAAAGATAGTTTAAGCCAAGTAAAAAATGGCTTAGATTAAATCACCAATTATACAATGACAACACAATCAAATAATGAAACCTAACGGACTGTTCTGCCCCACAAATTTATTGAGGAGAATATGAGTTAAATTTTAATAAGTGTCATGTTATGATTAGTTTGGCGACTAAGATAAAAATAACATAGCTTAATTCTTTTTTCTTTTCTCTCTAAGCCAAGTATAAAACCTTAGAGCAAAGCAATTGAGTTGGTGATGGACAAAACAAGTGAAGTGGCTTGCAGACTGAGGACCAACCCATGCCGATCTGAAGGACAAACTTTCCAGGATGCCTTTGTTCAGAAACTGCATGACCTGAAAGGTTGAGAGAAACTTATCAGTTTGTATTGCTATAAGAGAGGCATTCATGATTATGTAACTAAATAAGGATATCAAAGCCATCGATTCAATGTAATGTTAAAACGTAAAAGTATGATTACCACCCAACGCAGACTGAGACTGTGATAAAAGCTCTCGAGTTCAAACCCCACTAAACATACACATGGGGAGGGATGAAGAGTCTTTACCGTGACTAATCCCCAAGCAAGAGTAGTAGTCTCACCTGTGGTTTATACCGGAAAATAAAAAATAAAAAATTACATATCCTCACCTTGTGTACCTAATTGTCTCAGTGGGATTGAATGACGAAAATCTCAAGCCTGGTCAAGCAGTTTGTCCAACACAAATACTGAACTTCAAAAACAGATAAAACCCAGATGGTAATAGACAATGGACATACAAGATTGTACACCAAATACATAATTCATAGAGCAGTTTATAAACAAACTATGCAATCATAGCTATATAGAAACAAAGCTTAGAGGCAATTTCAGGGTATAAATCATTATCAAAGCTTGTTAAAGCCGATAGTTCAATCAAAGCAGAAAGAAAAGAAGGGAAGAAAAACATAGATGCATACCACCAAAACCCAGCCGACAAAATTTTGATTTCAATGATCTCTTCAAAGATTTTTTTTTTCAAACCTCTTTCTGCCAAAAAGCACCTAATGTTGCCATGTTTCATGCTAAGGCAACCTAAGCAGTCAGTCAAAACTTGAGATCTCAATCGGAAAGCTGTTTGGTCATTACTATTGACTCTATAAGAGAACAAAGGCACAAAGTCTCGAATTTACAGTGAAATGAAACATCCTTGTCAACATCTACAGGTCCCAGTACACCATCTCTGAATATAAATTTTGGACCAAGCCCAGTTTGAGCATTTTGATAGGTATTAGCTGTTGCATTCACACTTCCACCGGTGGAGTGACAACTACATTCAATTGGCAAGACACACCCGCCTACAAAATCTTTGCATTGACATGATCTCAATCCAAGACGTTCAAACTTCTCGTGTTTTAGATGACTGGGGCTGCTTTCAAATGAAGTATTCAGATCTTCAGACACGTGAGATTTTCTAACTACTGAAAGAAGATCCACAGACAATGATGCAATAGCATCATGCACGTCCTCCACAGTTCCACAATTCCCATTCAGTCCCCATTCACAAACAAGAATCTTCTGCATCAAACCATTTAGGGTGTGCACGCATTCAGAACAGCAATGATAGACGCATATAATCTCAGGGTCATCACACGGACCGGTTTCTTTCCTAGGCAACAAGTTAGGATCAACACTACATGTGTCACGGTTAGGTTTATCTTTATCATCATTTGATGCAACTCCAGACTCGGTCAAGGGTATACCATTTAGGTCTTCCCTAGGAGTAGAGAACCTAGCATCTGAAAGAACAGCTGATTCTGTAAAGGCAGATCCATTTGATCGTCTCAGTGACCCAGAGTCTCCATGGACAAGTTCATGATTTACAGTATCAGAATCTGATTGTTGAGAAGTATTGTTCTGCTCATTCAATCTTTTACCAGCCAACTGATCCACACCCCCAGAACTGTGAGGATACTTGATTGGCGCAGAATCATCCAATGGAGCAAGTTTTTGCTGAAAACTGTCTTCGGAAATAGTGATTGTATCTCTCCCATCAACATTAGGATCAACGGCATCACCATTCCTTCCACTCCAATCAATGCATTGACTATTTTCAGCACCAGCTTGCTGTGCAGCTTCTTCCAGTGACTTCAATTCATGGGAACTTGGATTAGGAACATTCGGCTGGCATTCCATATTTTGAACTGGATTATCCCCACCAGTGTTGTGATTGAGAGAAGAATCAACAGCAATTTGCTTGGAATTTTCCTCTATGATTCTTGAATCCGACTCTAAACTGGAAATGAAAGAGTATTTGTCAGCTAACTTACAGATTAGGAAAAAAGAATTCACAATCATACAAAATGATAATAGCAACAGTACCTCTGCAACGCATGGGCCCAGCTATTAACCATATCTTCCATGTAAGCCACTTGAGACAAGAGACGAACATACTGACGTCTATCTTTTCCAGCTTGGACTTTCACATTTATTCGTTCAACTAAGAGCTCTAGAACCTTCCGTACCTCGAAGGAGACTTCTCTTAGTGAAGTGTAAACACCTCTGTATGCTGATAAACCAACAGCAATTAGCCCTCTGACTAAACCAAAGATCTCCTTGCTTTTGATATTGCTGGAGCTACAAGCAACAGCTACCTTCTCAGCTGAGTTGTTAGGACGAGTAATACAGGAATTGAATGGCCAGCCCTTCCATGGCCCATTTATGTCTACACAGGGACCTTCTTTCAGTTTGGATGTAAACCAACAAAGCTCAGCAAAATGAGGATAGCGCAGAATTTGATAACCAAATGTTGAGAGCGCCAACAACAAACTTGACTTCCCTTTCACAGTTCTAATGTTAGGAGGTGGGCCTTTAAAGGTGGTATCGCGATCATCAGGGCCTCCTGTTTGTTCTTCATGCTCCTTTGTTAATATTGAATCATTACTTTGATTTGCTGTTTCTGGAGTACCTTCAATGGATTCATAAATTGTATACTTCTTGCGTGAGATGATATGGGTATGCTTCTTTTGATGGATCAACTGAACAAATTGCTGAATCAACTCTCTAGATAACGCTGCCGCAGATAGATTGATCACCATGTCATGATTGAAATTCCCATCAACCTGCACGCTAAATCGGGGTACTGTGTGTTCTATAGCAGTTGACCTACTGCAATTCAATATGTCTCCCTTGAAGAACTTCCTTATTTTCTTAGGGAGTAGTGGATATGGAACATCTGAAGTAGCCTGATTGCATCCAACAGAAAAATAAATTAGAAATCTAAATTCGCAGAGGTGAGAAGGAAAAGAGAAACCATCAAGATGTAGTTCTTCAATAAGAAAATTTAATATTATGGAGCAAAATAATCACTACAGCCAGGAAGGAATTGGTTGAATGAATCGGTTCCTATTCGGCCAGTGCTAGTTGGTTCAACTAAAGTCTTTGTAACACGCACAGTAATCAAACATCATGCATTAATATAGGGACATGTTCACAAATCTACAATATAAAAAATAAAAAAATAAAAGACATTTTTTCTATTGTGATCTAGCAAAGTATACCAATGCTCATTCCAAACTACCAACGGAGCAACAAGTTTTAGGCACCAACTGAAGCAAGTCCAACAATCAAATCTACCTGATTTACCCCAAATGACTGTTGCATCTAAACTTTCAAATATGGCATCAATCATTATTTGAATATGACAAACAATTAGCATGACCAAAGCATGCTCTGGTTTGAAGCATATAACCTATATAGCACTAATACAATAAGAATGCTAAAAAACCAATAACCTCAAAAGAGCACGAAACTAGGAAGCCAAACCACTGTAAGCATATTAATCTTTAGATGCAGAGTAGCAGAACATCAGTACACCAAACATAAACTTTTCCGTGTCTGAAAACATTGAGGGAAAAAAGTTGATTAAAGATAGTGTATATGTACCAGAATCATCAATGGAGAGGACACGCGTAGAGAGTTCAATTGCTCAACAAATATGCTCCACTCATGTGAAACACTAAGGGGATCATCTTTGGCCTCTGTCCTCACTGGTGATTCACATTGCTGCATACTGGACTCATTTTCCTCATCAACTTGACAAGTACCTTGGGCCTCTATTGTCTCTACTGATTTACATTGCTGCATACCAGACTCCTTTTCTGGATGAACTGCACAATCACCTTGAGCTTCCATCACCTCTGCTGATTCCTCCGAACAGGAGTCATTTTCCTGATCTACTTTGCTGTCTTTAGACGCCTCTGTATCCTGAGAATGTACCACAGCCCATAGATCGATTCTGGGCATGAAGACGACGCATGGGCCAACGCTAGCACATTTTGCTGCCATAGAAATAAGAAATTTGAGGATTTTTTAATTTCATATTAACTAAATTTAATACCTCCGCCACACACATATGTGCAATTATGAGCTTTAAGAAGTTGATACTTACAGGCAAGAAGATCAATATTATCACATCTCAGGGACATATAAGATGTCGACATCTATTGTTAAAGGCATCAAAGAACTACTCTACAAGTTGCTACCCCATAAAAACAAACCTTAACATACAATACTCGAGCACGTTACTGGCTTATAAGAACCTCATCATAAATCAAACTTAATTAAAAACAGCAAAACAAAATAAGGCTGCAGAAGTACAAAACATGTTCAGAAAAGCATACCATCAATGATGTAAGACAACATAAGCCATCAATAATACAGGCATGACATGATGGAAATGCAAGTAATCATTGGAGCATAAAAAAGTGTGTATCAAATTTTAGTCTGTAATTTTATCTTAAGGATTAAATACTAGAAGAAACTACAAGCCCAGGTGAAATTATACTTGATTATCTTTCAGAGCAACCATATCTTAAGAAAAGACATGCGAAGAATGCAAAAACAAACCAGAATTAACTACATGAAAAATGGCCCCAAAGCAAAATCTGAAAAACCAACAACGGTTGAAATACATTAGGGAATACACAATGCATTGATACTATATAGTCTCCAATCCCCATACCTGCAGTTTGAATTTCATATATAAAAACTTTTTATAATGCTATAGAGCCAACTGAAGTGAAAGCAACTGATAACTGCATTATGTAGGTCTAATTTAGCACTATCAGTTAAAAGCAATTCTAAGAAATTTCTTGAGCCTACAAAATCAAAGAATTCTCAATGAAAATCATTTGTGCTATTATGAAGTGGGAAAGAAAAATATATACACACCCACACAAGTCACAGAAACATAGAAGACGTGTTATATAGATCAGAGATTGGAACAGAAAAGAATGTCATACTTAATATAAGTGTTATCCCTTGCACCACATCTCCATGTCCTTCTTGTGAAGCAGTAGCCAAATCAACCTTATGAATTTCAACATTGCCAACATAGCAGTGAAGAAGACAGGAAGCCAGATGCCTCTGGCCAGATTTAGGACTTCCAGAAATTAGTACTTGGAATCCTGATCTCTGTCTCGATGCAAGAGATACATTTTTCAACAAACTAGGGCGAGCTCCACCACAGAGCAGTGTAGATGTGTCAACTATAACACTGTTGTCACCACTATGACTATTAGACACATCGGTACCACGAGAACTAGCATCCCCATGTAAAATACCAGCATGCAACAGCTTATTCTCTATCTCTTTTGCAACCTCTTCATCTTGAAGAAAATCACTAACAAAGGACCACCACTGATCACTAAGCATTTTCTTCTTACCCAGAGCAGAAACAATAACATCTTTAATCATTGTTGCCGCTTTAGAAACAGCAGGAGGCAACCAGAGGTGTTCATCAATAGAAAGGGATACAAGCAAAACAGACAATGGTTGCAGCAGACAAGGTATAAGATGGGCAGGAAGAGGAGAGGATACTACATCATTGGCAGCCATGCCTGCTTCTCTATGAGAACATGGAGGTGGGGCACAGGAAAGAGCCTCCAACCAATCCCTCTCCTCAACTGCAAAGGCAGGAAGAGGGAGGCGCTTGTGTGGACCTTCCTTTTCAGCAGCAGATAAAGTTTCTTGCAAAGGAAAATTCCTCTTCAAGGCAATCATAGCTGCTTGAGTACAGAGAGCCTGAAGATCAGCACCAGCAAAGCCTATAGTTCTATTTGCAACCCACTTGAGCAAAGATCCACTAACTGGTTTTGGCCACTTTTTAGTGTGAAGTAAGAGAATTGCAGCTCTGTCCTCAACTGATGGCAGCGGAAAATAAATCTCCCTATCAAACCTCCCAGGCCGCCTTAATGCTGGATCAACAGCCTCAGGGCGATTTGTTGCACCTATTACTACAACTGACCCTCGAGATTTCAGACCATCTAATAGTGCGAGTAAAGTGGATACTACTGAACTATGTGTCTGATCTTGCTGCCTTGTGCGGCAAGGTGCTAACCCATCTATTTCATCAAAGAATATAATAGAAGGCTGGCATTTTTCAGCAACCTGAAACAAGAGTCTTAACTGGCGCTCTGCATCGCCAACATACTTCCCTAAACAGTCTGCACCTTTTCGAGCAAAATATGCTATCCGTCTATCACCACGAGCACATGAACCAATCAATGCTCGCACTACTAATGTTTTACCTGTTCCAGGATAACCATGCAAAAGAACTCCTCTAGGGGGTGTGAGGCCCAGATTACCAAAGAACTCAGGGTACAATAGAGGTAAAATGACAACCTCTTTCATGCACTGGATGACATTTTGAAGCCCCGCAACTGATTCCCAACCCTGATATAGTTTTCCATTTTCAGAGTTTGGGCCTCCAATGTACACCGGTGCAATCCTCAACAAATCTCGATGAAGCCTCTTGCTCTCACGTTTCAAGAACTCTTCATCCTCCCCACAGTTCTCCAACCACTTCTCTTCTGCTTCAATATCCTTCCGCCAAGCATCATTTGACGATTTCCTCAATTCTAACTTCATTTTCTTAGTTTTTATTTTCTTTATCTGAAACAAATGCCGATTACCATGTGGTTGAAAGAGATGCCGATGATCTGTACAGGCTATGAGAAATTTACGATGATCGAAAATGCAACCATTAGCTCGAGCACAGGGCTGTAGAACAAATAAATACATAAGATAAGAGTACAGGTATTGTAGAATCACACCAAAAAACTTAACAAAGTTGGTAAGGCATTTAATTACTGCCTTTGACCTGAAATAAAAATACCTAAGACTTTGAACAGCAGTTGACAAATAACTAACCAGGTGGTAGGTTTTTGGACAACGGTCAACACGACATCCAATAGTTGCCCCTGGCCTCCCACAGCGCGTGCACTTCAATGCTTTCCCTCTACAAAGGGCAGCCCTTACATTTTTTAAGCATCCCAAACCAGCAAAGTAAACCTGCAAATTGAAATGCCACTTATGTAGACTAGCATACAGGTAACTAACAGCAAAATAGTAATCTCTTTTAGATAATTTAAAAAAAAAAAAAAAAAAAACAGCACAGTAAATGAACAAAAAAGTTCAAAAAACACTAATACAATGAAATTTAAAAAAAAAAATTAACTACCATTCTAGAACTTTAGCCTGACTTTATGCTATTACTGAAAATATCACCCAACTCTAACCGATTGTTTCATCAATCTAGTTTCTTTTCAAACTTTATCATTATAGACAAATAGTTAAACAAGTAGTCACTGCTGGCTATTGAGTTGGTTGAGATGGGGTTTTAGGTTAAAAGGAGAGAGCTATCCCTGTGTAGCTCAACCAATCAAGAAAAAAAAAAGTCACTGCTGGCTATAAAATAAATAAAACTAACAGGTAAACAACCACTGCCTACACACAATCAATCTGCAGCTGTTTGCATATTTGAAACACAGAACTACGGTGACTATTATAATTAAACAACAATAATGGGTGTGTGTATACTATGTGTGTGTGTGTGAGAGAGAGAGAGAGAGCAAGTAGTCTTGGCCAATAACTAAGTGCTTGTATGGTAACACTTCTCAGAAGCTAGAAGTGGCTTCCAACAACTTCAAACAACTTCTAAAAGCTGTGATTGTTTGCTAACAAAAGCAAAGAGAAGTGCTTCTAGATAAAAATTAAATAAAATAAAAAAAAACTAATTCAAAATTATTTTTTGAAATGACTAAAATGTACATCATTATAAAAATAAAAAAATCATTTTAACTCCTCAAGTAAAGACATAATTGGAATATGACTGATTCTCTCTCTACTTCTCATGGTAGAAGCAAAAAAATTTAGCTTCTTGCAACTTCACCATCACTACACAAGTCATCCAAAAGATAGGTGAAAGCAAACAATGTGTCTAGCTTTTGTCTTTGTAATTTGCTTATGTAGCTCTATTTCATTTGATGTGTAAGAGTTTTTGGCTTTCAAGAAGTGTTACCAAACAAGGCCTAAGATATATTGGATCCAATGGGATGCCCCACCCCCATAGTACATTGGGACAGGCATGTGTGATAATTAATGAGGTGTCCTAATTTCATTGGCTAGGCTCACTCTCAGGTCATAATTTTTGTGATTGAGATTATTTTTTTTCTGAACAAAAGAGCATTAAAACAACCTATTTTTTCTGAAGGAAAATGCATAACCAGCCCATGGATCATAGATAGAGAATTTCATCATGAAAGCCAGACAGAGGAAAAAGGGAGGAAAAAAAGTTCAATAAGTGAAATGTGGGTGAAAATAAACATACCTCTGGACTCCAAACAGCACAGTGTTGGTGAACCCATATCCCAGCAATACCATAACGATCATTTATAGGACCCAGGAGACGCCCAAGCCAGCCAGGTTCATCACCAAAACCATCCCATACATCGTAGTTAGGTTCCTCTGAAGCTGAAGAGCCACTATAAGTCTCATTTTCACTCTCACCAGTATCATGAACTAATTTCTTTGGAGGTTTACCATCAGTCCCTCCCCCACACAAACCACATCGTCTCCCCTCTTTTATTCGGGGCTTTCCAAGTCTATCACGAGTTGAACTATTCAACTTCACAGCATTATCAACTTCCACAGGTTTTCCATTAAGCCCAACCAAGCTAGCTTCCTCCTCATCAGGGTTCCTTCTATCTTCTGCTTGGTTTGTTAAAATTTCAACAACATCCTCTTTATTTTCTCCATCTTTGACACATTCTGATTTGCCAACCAGTTTATCATCCACTTCCATAGGTTCAATATTGCCATTGCCCATCCCGTTACAGTCCTCGGCCAACTGAGGACCAATTGGTGCTTCTCTTTCCCCTTCCTCAGCTGCCTGTGTAGCATTACCATCCACTGTTTCCTTTTCATTTTCAACACCCACTCCACCCTCTAAAGTTCCCATAACCTCTTCGTCTACGTTCCTTGTTACCTCCATTTGACTCATTTCATTGTGATCTTCAATCCCCAGAGTCTCTATTTCTTTGTCCCCATCCTCCTCAGAACCACTTAAAGCTTTTTCACTATCCTCTGAACCACCTGAATCTTTATCACTATCCTCAGAACCAATTGAAGCTTTCTCACCATCATTTGAACCACCTGAATCTTTATCACTATCCTCTGAACAAATTGAAGCTTTCTCACCATCATCTGAACCCCCTGAATCTTTATCACTATCCTCTGAGCCAGCTGAAGCTTTCTCACCATCATCTGAACCATAAGAAGCTTTGTCACTATCCTCTGAACCATCTGAAACTTTCTCACTATCCTCCAAAACATCATAGGCTTTCTCACTCTCTTCTGAACCATTGGACTCTTTCTCGCTATCTTCTGAACCATTTGAAGCCTTAATCCTCCCTGGACGCTTAGACTTCACAACAGTCAATCCTCCACGTTTGGATTTCCCTTTCTTCTCGTCCAATTCCCTCTTTACAACCATCCCTTTACCCTTAATGTCAGCTATTTCTCTAAAAAGCTTCCTTTTCCCACTTGGTGAACCACTCTCTTTCAACCTACCCCCAGCATTTCTACCTCTGGCCCTTAACCTGGACCTCCAGCTCCCCTGCGTTTCCGGACTCTCAACCGCATGCGGTGAACAGCCTTCTGCATTGCTGCGACTACCTGCAGCTGCAACTACAGCTACATTCTTACTAATCCTCTGCCGCTTCCTCGGCGGAGCCGGCGAGGCATCCAGAATCACTGGTGGGCGCCGCACCCTCGAGCTCCGCCGGAGCTCCAAATCATCCCCTGCTTCCTCACCTTCAGCATTACCCTCCCCATGGTTCTGATTATACGCCTCCTCACTTATCGCATCAAGCCTCTTGTGCTTCTTCCGAAGCCTAGAGCCCGATGGATTACCCTTCCTCCATTTTGAAACCGAGGACGACGATAATCGCATGACAAGCACCAAAAATTTATATACTTTCACAAATATAGATATATACAAACAACTATATGTATATTCTATACAAAAATTTGCCAAATTTGGGCAAACAAACAGCGACCGATCTCGGCGAACGATGAAAAATACAAAAAACGAAGCATGACACAATCACTCACCGGCTCGACTGCGTACTCCGATCAGCTCCATTGCCGGAACGAATTTGAAGATTCCAGACGCGGAAATCGATTGAGAACACACGAAACAGAACCAAAACCCTAGAAATCGATTCGAGGCTCGAGCTCCGACCTCCGGCCTCCCTGCTTCAGGTCCGCGAAGATTGGAGAGGCTCCGATTTGGGGACTTCTCTCTACTTTCTCTCTCTAAATCTCTCTCGCTCTCTGTTGCTGTTTGCTTAATAGGAGGAGCAGGAAGAAGACTAGGGCTTGAAGCGAAACGGGCTTGTCCAACTGCTCTAGACCCACGCGCGGGAGTAGCGCGTGCGGTGGTGTGAGGGAGCTCAGTGATTGGCACGTTTGGTTTGGACTTTTTGTGGAGAGGAGCGTGTTTGGAGGTTTGGGAGGGTGAGGCTGACGCGCTGAGTGAGAGAGGGGGGCGGGTGGTACGGGAATTGTTGGTGTCGTTCAATTTTCCTACCAAATGTTGCCGCCAAATATGTGTATCATATTCATAGCAACTACCAACATGAGGTAGTAGTGGAAGTGAGTGAGTGAGCAGTGGCAATTTTGTTAATAACTAACTAATCATTATTGTAGAACTGATGGTTTTCGACCGAACTCTGATATAGAAATGTGTGTTTTGAACAATGGAGTCATTTCTGACTAATTCTTAATTTTACGAAAATTTAAAATGAAAATGAGTTTTTGATAAGTAATTTGTGTTGATTTTGAAATCACTTCTTTGTCTTAACCATTGGTGACTTCATTTTGAAGTCTACGTGATCAAGAATGATTGCTTTGGATTTTTTTTTCTTTCTATTTAAGAAAATGAATTATAGCAATAAACATACAAATGATGAACAATACTAATCATACAACATGCTAAGTAAACACTAGCTATATGCAACTTTCTTTCATTTTTCATAAGGAATGTTACATTAAAATTTCAACACAACAAAAAGACAGCTCACTACATAGCATTATTCGGCCAAGCCCAAATTTGTGTTTAACTTAACCTATCCTACAAAGTCTGATAGAAGACACAAACACATTATCTTCTCCTTTTCCTTAGCTCTGCTGTGTGGCATCAATGGACAATGGCCATCAAACTACAAGTTTTGCTCCAAATGTATCATCAGTCCATGATTATCTCACCTAGAGAGAGAGAGAGAGAGAGAGAGTATTGTTATTTACATACAAAAGATTGTAATTTCCAAAAGACAGATGTAGCTGAGATGGTTATATACCTTATACGGTTCTCAAACAGAAACTCAACCTTCTCCAGCGAGTGCCTTCTTGCAGTAATCTGAATGAGTGCACCATCTGCCAGCATGCGCTGCAATACCCTCGTGATGTTCTTCGCATCGTCAATTCCCAGATGGTGACTCCCCAACAATGGTAGTTGAAGTTCCCTCATCATTGTCGTCATTCCTGTAGCCTAGCACCCATACACAAGTGAACATACGAGAAGGGACTATTTAGAGGATGCCTCCGCAACATGACGGAGCGTAAAACTGCTTTTTAATTGCATCTCTATATAAAATACACGACCATGGGTTGGTATTGGAATTCACGTTTTTCAATTGGATCTATCTCTAACACAGACATACAGATCAATTATTCATGAGCTAATAATATGCATGACTGAATTTGCTAAACTTGGTATGCATTGCAATCTTTTCTCGGTGATATAGACAGGGCCCTGCTCATAAAAGTATCGGCATTGACTAAACTTGGCCGATGAGTTTCTCCCCTGTATGAGGCCATGATAGTTCCTTTTGTCACTAATAATTTCAGAACCAGCATAACAACATTCAATCAGAGACAAAATGTTTAAGCACCTGGAAGTCTGAACCTAGAGTAAAAAGGCATCATCAACGATTCAACTCAAACTAATCACTTCAGAAACTTGAGCAATATATATAAATAATTATTCAGTTTACATGAAAGTTTAATGTTTTAAGGGAACTTACCCGTCGCTTGTAAAAATTCAGATAGACATCCTTCAGGTTTATCCACTCCATAAAATAGGAAGGTAGCTTCATCTTTGAAACAGTGCATTGCTGAGGGATCTTTGTTTTCACATCCCAATTGCCACTGATAATAGGAAACAGGATATCTCAGGAAAAAGAAGAGGATAAAAAAAGGGTCTAGTTGTCACTTATGTTCATCCACATATATATTTACTTAACCTAGAATGTAAACATAAATGTATAGAACTTTTGGAACTCTAATCAGATATGGAAAGGGTATTGACAAGTAGGTAGCTACTGTGAGTTCAGAGAAGAAGTAGAGATCAATCAGATTCAAAATATAGCTTTCTCTGTAAGAAACAGACAGAACTGTTATTGTTTAGATTTAGAGTGAGAGAATATTATAAATTAAATATTACAGAATTTTTTTGTAGAATGTTTTTTTCCTTTTCTCCCGGTCTTTGTACTAAATTAAGCTGCAAAGTTTATCTAGGTTTTATCAAATATGGCTGTACTTCTTTTGAGGGCTATCATATGAATATAAGTTTAATATGTCGCAACTTATTAATATTACTGCAATCAGAAGGCAAAGCTAGAACTTATTATTAGCAAGAAAGCACAATCAGTTTCTTTACTTAAGCTTACAGAAGAAACCAACGAGTTTAGAGCAGAGAAAACAAATATGAATATCAATAGTACAGGACTCACCAAGTTACAAAGGCTGCTCGATCAAGATGCCCACCCTGCTCCTTTACCCACAAACGATGCTGAGCCAACCAATCTTCAAAATTTTGAAGAACTGCCTCAAATGGAATAGCTGTGTCATGCCAAACACTGCAAAACTACATGAGATATGAAATTTTCCAACAATATTTACCATGAACTATGCCCTTATTACGCCTTTCAGCATCTCGGGTCTTAGATAAAGAGGCATCATATATATTATATTGCATTCACTGATCTGACTTTACGCCCAAATACTATCAAATTCCTTATATCTGCTATGACATCATTTCATTTGATAAACCTAAGAGATAAGTTCATATAGGGAAGCCAATTGACTTTCATGGATGATATAGTTTTCGGATTTCAATATACTGACCAAACAAAAGGTGAAAAAATTAAAAGCAAGAAATGTACCGGTCAACTCCTAATTGTCCATATTTCCCTTCAATATATTCATTTATCCTTTGCTCACTCATTTTTGAGGGCCTCACAAACCTGGAAGAGAAAAAGTGAAAAGAAAAGAGTCACGAGACATTTCATGAAGGGCCAACTGATTAAGCTCATCCTATGAAACTTATAGTTCCAAATGACAACATGAAAGGATACAACTAAAAAAAACTTCAAAAGATGAAATATTGAAATACTAACTCACAATGGCAAAGCCAGCACAAGTGAAGCATGCCAACCAAGTATCAAGGCACATACTTTGAATAGGACATACAGTAAGGATTACTCCCTCCATCCCAAAATGAGTGTCAACTATTTCGTATTTTGTAAAAATTAAGGATAAGTTAGTTAAACCTGGACTTTATAGCCTGACCTCATATGTTTTTGTTGTGATAAACACAAGGGATTCTAACTAACTTATCTTAGGGTTATTTTTGGTAACTCATGTCAAACAAACTATTCAAAAAGGAGAGCGGACACTGATTTAGGACAATTTTTAGAGAAAGTGGACAATCATTTTGGGACATAGAATCTTTTATTCATCTTTGGGTCATACAAACAGCTATTAAACAGAATTTATCTAGTAATCGTAGACAGGGTTTGTACATTGTACCACAATGAAAATGAAGCAAGCAGTGTTCTATGTTACGAGTTCCCTAACCTATACATATGAATACATCTATCTTCCCTCATCAAGGGATGCCATAAAACAAAACTGTGACTTTAGACATTACAGATTGTTCCTATTCTTCTTAACACTCTAATAGTGCTCTACTACCAGCTACTAGTAGGAAACAATGCATGTAATATTGCTCAATATATTGTCAAAAACTACCTAAGCTATTTGAGATGGTCTAACATTATTTCTGAGCTTACAGAACAAATAGAGAACCAACATTTAATTGCATCTTAAGAACACTGCATAGATGAACAGAACAGATCAGAACAGAAAAGAACAGAACCTGTGGAACAAATCTACAACATTCAGTGTTTTTGCATCAACCAGCACAACCGGAAATTCAAGAATCTCCACTTTCCCCTCCAAATCGAGCACCAGAAAGTAATCAAACTCCTGTGAACGCTTGTTCTTTAATTCGGCAACATGCACTCTCAGCTCCTCAGAACAACTATGATTAAACTTCTCCAGGTGGGCAGTATCATCCAGCTGCAAAACACATTTAACTCAAACTCAAAATCCAGCCCAAACCACACCACCCCATCACATCCCATTAACTTCCCAACGATAAACACAGACACCAATTCACTGAAACATTTCATCGAACACATGGTGTGCAATAGATATAACAAATTGGTTTCTTGAGAAACTTACCATAGTGCACATGCCGTGAGTGTAGTACAAACACATGGGCTTCCAGCGACCGATGGTATTGGTCTTGTTGCTGGGAATGGGCGTGGAAGATGGGTCGTGTTGGGTGGTGGAGAGAGAAGCAGAGACGCTGAGTGTACGGAACGGAGAGACAGAGAGAGTGATAGATGAGAGAGAGCCGAAGCTAAGAGAATAAGCTGCTCTGGGTAGGAAGCTCCGAGAAATGGCCGTCGCCGATCTGTACATTGTTATGGTCTCAAGCTCAGCTTCTCAGGTGGGGTCAGTGAAGAAGATTGGTTTCGGGATTGGGAGGAACAGAGAAATGAGAACAAGATACTGTTTATTTAGTTGGTGAACTGGCAGGTAATTGAAAGCAAATATGGAGGGTGTTTTAGTCAGTGTTCAAGATTGAGTCCTCTATGAAACACAAAAATTCAGCACATTTGCTCGTGATCCTAAAAAAACACGCACGCTTGATTAGTTATTCATGTTACGACACAAAGTTAATCCAAAACAATATACAGACGACATTGTTTTAAGCCTCCATCATGAGACACATCAACCACTGAACGAGCAAACTCTTTTCTTTTTCGTACATAACCAAAATGGATGCATGAGTTACATGGGATGCAGTTTCAATACACGACACGATTAACTGAATGGGTTAAGTTAGTCTACACGAACACATTTAAACTAAACTCACATGATCTTGATATCATTTCGTGTTCTTGTGGAGCTTGCCTTCTCTAGTTTCGGCTCGTGACTTCTTATCTTTACAAGTGATTTGCAAGTTAAGCAATTTAAGCCCAGAGTCACAAGACACATCAATAATTGCAATGAGCAAGCTCATTCTTTTCTATTTTCTTTCCTTCCAACCAAAACAGATAAAACTTTGGATGCACAAATTACACATGATGCAGCTTTCAATTTCCTAACACTGCCTACCAAAAGTTTAATGCATGAAATGTTCTCATTATTCACTATCTTCTTCTTCATCAAGCTCTGTAAAATCTTCCAGAATCTCAGTCGCATTAGGTTCTTTACTCACTGAGCGCAGTTCTTCAATTTCAATTCGTAACAATGAGTCGCAAATCACCTTTGATACCTGCAATATCTTCGGGCATCCTGCCAGGAAAAATATTTGGTTGGTCACAGAATACAAATATTTACAAAACAAATAGATGAAAAATTGTATACCTGTTACAGGGCAGAGAGCGTGTCCGTCCTTGTTTTTTCTAATATGTGCTTTAATTACTTTTTCTTCATAAATGTGCTTGCACTCGACACTGCCCCGAGAGAACAAATCCAAACGAAAATATAGTCAGAAATGAAAATGGATGAGAAAAATTGAATTGTCCATATGCATATGCAACTTGGGATGTTGGAAATTAGCATTATGGCAATATTTCCCCAGTTTAATTTAATCTTAACTTGTTTTATGCAGTTTCGTCGATAAAACTAGTATTAAGACTTAAAATGAGCAATGGTTTTGCCTCAAATCACCGTTCTCGTTGCAATGGAGATATAGGTGACTACCAGTAAATTAAGGGTGCACTGGAGAACTAAGGGCTCGTGTATTAGGTTACTTATCTCCAACAAACACCCTCATGGATAAATTCATAAGTACTATAAACAACAAAGTACAGTTTTAATCTCGCTGTCCCTGAGTGTCCATTATCCCATTTTTTCTGTAATAATTCAGGATTGTTAGTTAGGGTTGTATTTTTATACCCCACATGCTCTAGCTGAACCAAACTCAAGGGGATCTAACTAACTTATCTTGGGAATTGAGGTATTGTTGGTAATTCATGCATAAGTAACAAAATAAAAATGAAAGTTGGCAGTCATCCTGGACAATTTTCTTTTTATAGAAAGTGGACTCATTTTGGGCGGAGGAAGTAGTTGCATTGTGTGTGTGTGTGTGTGTGTGTGTGTTTGAGAGAGAGAGAGAGAGAGAGCAATATTCATTTGAATGTGTGTGTGTGTGTGTGTGTGTGTGTGAGAGAGAGAGAGAGCAATATTCATTTGAAAAGGAATTGCGAATATTGTGCTAATGTGTTGTACTTTGTACAACCAGTTTCAGTTTCACTTATGGTGTATGCAGGGACGGATCCAGAACATGTACTCAGTGGGGGCACATTTATTAAATACTCGTAATATTTATTTATAAATAAAATAAAA
>JAYMTA010001958.1:0-18063 GCA_036897625.1 Pelargonium cotyledonis | reverse complement strand
AGCAGAGCCTATGAACCGAAGAATAATTGGCTGGTCAAGTTTTTTTATGATTGGATGTTCATGTTAGTGAAATGATCTTGCCAGGATTTGGTTCTTGAGAATGATCAAACATAGGTCACCGTAACATCTGATTTGTTGTACGTGCATGTGCACTTGCATATTTGTTCTAAGGAATATATAGGAGAGATTAAAACCTTTTCACTTAGGTATGTAAAAATGTCCATAGGCCATTAGAAGAGAACTCTAAAGTGACTCTCCCTCGATCTGCCTCATAAAATCATTGTTCCCGTTCCATTTTTTTTGTGTGTGTGTGTGAAAATTAATAACGAGTTATTTAAAACTAGGATTTTCTCTGTGTATCCCAAGTGCTATTCTTCTAACAAACTCGAAGGCTCTAACTCATTCATCTTAGGAATATTGTTGACGACTCATGCATAACTCATTGACTAAAATAGAAAGTGGGCATTTATTTTGGAACGGAAGAAGTAATAAGTTTGTGGTTTATATCAGCTGCATAAGATATGATGGAATTATTGTATAGGTATAGGAGCATGATTTGTAAATTGGTTGGACAATACAATTTTCAGCCATGGAACATGTTGGCTTCTCCCTTTAACTCACAGTTCTTGTTTCGTCGTATAGCCTACATATATATAGTTGGTTTGTGGGGACTGGGATTTTCCTGCAACTAGACTGCCACTGCCTTCCTCATTGGTCCTGACAAGACTTTGGTCCAGCCCTTTGTCAAGTCTCAGTTTTTTTATTTTAATTCCTAATATATGCAACTCTTATTGATTGTTTGTGGGCCAAGCAACTCTTGGGGTTTCTGTTTTTGTTCATGGTTGATTCTCTTTAGAGAGAGAGAGAGAGAGCGAGAGAGAGCGAGAGAGTCAACATTTGTTTTGAGATGGAGTTGTGTGATGTCAGAATGTCACAGTCTTGTCTTCAACTGAAACTGGTGACTCTCTTTGTGTTTTGGTCTGTGGTTTTACTTTTTTTTTTTTTTTTTAAATGTCTCTTTGCTCTGAACTGAAACAAGTGCATACTGCATAGTATGCAAACAATGGTTGGAGTTTGAATTTCTCTTGAAATGTTGTTTGGTTGGTTGTTTCAGTTTTTTTTAAAAATAGAACTTTCTTTTCTGGTACCCATGTTGTTTGGGTAGTTCTATCTCTTTTCTTTTATAGAGTATGCTATAATGAATGAAGTAGTAGTCGAATTTCGGATTTCTCAATTGATGATCTTCAGCTCAAGCTCAATCATACGCAACTCTCATCTCCGACGACAGTTTACAAGCTACGTTTCATGGCATAAATGAACTCAAAATTACACGTGAAAGCTCGAGAAGCCCTTTCAATTCTTACGAGGACTTCAACTTTGTCTGAAATCGTTATGAAGTGAAATTATTGAATTAACCTCTCTTACTTTTGTGATGATTAATTCTTACTATTATTTGGAACATTTCCTCTCATTAATAATGGCTGAAATCTATACTCAATTTTGTGATTTGAAGTACGTTTATAATAAACTATTTATTAGAACGTGTAAATGTGAAACCTAATTTATTTTGGAGTACTTTGGGCGGCAAAATATTGCACGTGTGGCATGGACATGCAACGATGGGCGCGACCATGCATTTCGCCTAGTGTTTCATATTTCAAATTTGAGTGTAATCCTACGAAGAATTGGTAGTTTTGTCAAATACTAAGCGGCTTCTAGTCATGCATTTGTGTCCTCAACTTGTGAGATTTGTGTGACAACTTCATTCTTGGTGAATGACTAATGTGTGTTGTTGTGTTTTACTGTTTTTGTCCTCTATATTTTAGATCAAACACAACCATGAATCATCATACTTGTATCGTCCGTTGTATATGGTTTCTTGATTTCCAAGTATGTCACCTGATTAAAAAAAAAATTGATCTTATATCATCTTGTTTAGGTGAGAGGCCCAAGATGCTTATTAGGAAGGGTAAATCATATCTTGATCACTCAAGTCATTTTTCAAGATTTGTGGCATACCTAATGCCACTCGTTATTAGTAATCTAGTTATAGTCATTGTTTAACTGTGTCAAAGTACACGACTTATCAAGTAAGAAAGCATTATGATCTCAAGTGACGAAGATCCTACACACTATTTTTGATTCTTGAGATTCACTTATGATGTATTAACAACAAATCATGAAAGTAAGTCTCAAGTGAATTTGTCCACTGTAATTGTTCACTAACAAACACTTACATTATTAAATATATCACATACCTATAACAAACACTTTATCATCCATCTAACAATATATTAGTTTTTCTCACATCATCATTAACATATATCATGAAGTTCATTCTGAAATTGATTCATCTGACACTCGAGCCGGATATTGTGTTAAAATGGCCTAGAATTTGTGCAAGCTTAACTTACCGGAGTTAAGGTTAGGTAAAAAGTAAAGTATTCGGACGTGATATACCTGCAATATCCAATGTGATTTATGTCTAAAACTTAAAATCCGACCACTATTTAGATATGATTAGGGTTAGGGTACATTAACCCGAACCCAATCCGACCACACTTTTGGCACGGTAAAAAGACAGTAATTTGGAAATTATAGGGTAGAAGTAGTTGACACACACACACACAAAAACATCTTAATTTTTTGTTTGAATAAAAAAAATGACTACTTTATATTCAATAACTTCTTTAGTCCCATTTAGAATTTTTTTCCAGTTAATTGCGTGTTCATATCAGAATGTTGACATTGGTGATTAATGAAATTATAACCATAACTTTGTTAAAGCAGATATTGAACTGCAAAACAATAAAGAAGGCATTGCTTATACCAGTAATATATATTTATTGAAACGAATAGCATCAAGATCCACTGTAGCACCTTGGTTAAATTTCGAATAACTTGAAATACCAGGTTCAACTCCTGGCAGCGGAAATTAATCTTTTGTATTGTATTTTATAGATATAATATTTTTATTTGGCAATAGATGAGATGAAGTTTCCATCTAAAATTTTCGCTAAAGTTAACGAAATATTCCAAAAATTCAGTCATGTGCTCAACACATGACCAATATATTTTTGAAATACTCAAAATTGCTCTTCACTATACTACCATTCTTCTTCATATAAAACATGTTCATCATACTTCGCCGGAAAATTCATAGCTTCGCCAGAAACTTCAAATAATAGCCGGAATATGATTTTTTTTCGCCGAAAAATTCAAGTGTTTTTGGAATGAATTTTGTTGCCGAAATTTGAAATTTTATGCCAAAATTTGAGTTTTAGTTGTGTTATTATCGAATTATACACATACAAATCAATATTTCATATAGTTAATCCTCAATTAACATAAACCAGTTAACCAAAATCAATAAGAAAAATCCAAAATCTCAAATTCAAATCTCAAATTCTACAATCAAAAAACAAAATTAAACCCAAAATTAAACTCAAAATTAACCAACATCAAGTTGATATGGACATATCGGGCCTCCACGACCATGACTGGGCCTCCGGCGATGGAGCTCTCCAATCTGGGTTCGAGCAGACCACCAACGCCGGCAAGACGATGGATAGGGACAACAACTCCGGCGACCTTCCAGATCTGGACGTGGTTGTCTGTGCTCAACGTCGTCGTGGACGTGGTTGGCGAAGAGGAGTGGCCGACGTTTGTTGTCAAGATCCGGTCAGATCTGGAGCCGAAGTCGATGTTGTTGGACGGATCTAATCGCGCAACGACATGGACGGAGCTCGTGGTAGAGCTCAAGTTAGGCGGAGAGAACAGAGGCGACACCTCTTCGTGCTCGCGAGGAGAGAGAAGGAGAGAGAGGTGGTGCTCGCCAGAGATCTGCATCGCCGTTGTCGTCTGTTCGTGCATTGCCATCGAGAAGATCTACATCTGCATTTCTGTCGGGAAGATCTGCATCTACATCGCCGTTGAACTCGTCGCCGGATGAGTCTGGGCAGATTTGGGCATTTTAGGTTTTGGGGCTGTTTGGGGCTTCTGCCGCCAGCATTTGGGCTCCGCTGGGCATGGTCGTCCACCGTCTTAGCTCCCGGTGTGTGGAGGGAGAGCGACGCCCAGCTCGGCTCGCCTGGAAGTGGCTGTTCAAGCTCGCCGGCGGCGCTGGTTCAGATCCCAAATTTGTTTCATTTAATGTTAAGGGTCTGTTTGTGTAGTGTTTTTAATTTATTTAGAATGATATTTTGGTTATTTTAACACAATGGATGAAGATTTTGATGAAATTTTGGATGGAAAGATATGTGACATAATTCAGAGTAATCAATAGTAATAAACCAAGTTTGAGAGTAACCACGTGTAAAAAATGTATAGTTGAAGGGAGGTTTGTGTAATTATTCCTTGATTTTATCTTCTTCCTTATTATATGTTTTATTTTTGTTGAATTATAATTTATTGTTATAACTGGGATGATTACGTACTTTTGAGTTTAACAATCTTTTGGGCATGTTCAGTTATAGAAAATAATTTTTAGTTTTTATTTATCTTTTTCCTATGGAAAATTTGAAAAATCAGTTTAGTTGTAACATATTTCATTTTTATTTATTTTGGTTATAAATTAGAATGACGTAAAGTAAAATTATTTTTAAATTGGTAAATAACAACATCACATCTCTGTGAGACGTAAAAAAAAAGAATAAAAATTAGTAGTAAAAAAGAATTTTCTATTTGGAAAACTAAAACAAAAAAAAACACAAATTTTCCAATTTCAAGCTATTTTGGTAAATTGTTTCCGAGTTTTCCATTTTCCAATTTTTAGTTTTCCAAATGAAAAAAATGTGCACCTAAACAAGTTTTTCAATTTTGTCTGAAAACAATTTTATAAAAAACTAGAGGAAATATTTTATAACTAAATATACTCTTATATTAGTATGGGTGTGGTAAAAGGCTTAAACATGCCAACCGCGAATTTACAGGCTCGCTCAGATACCTCATGGTTTAGACAAAAATAAATAAATATAAAATAAACCTTTATATTTTTACAATCATTTAATGTTGTGAAATTTATAGAATCAATTAGGATATTTTTCCTTCAAAACTAATACTTGAAGCTAGACTTTGCACCGGTGGTAGTAAACCAAGATATAAAAATACAGAGTACGTTATTTGAATGGCATTACATAATGAAATTACTCATTTAAGCAAGCGCACACATTGAGCTAAACTTGGCATCCAAATCATTGCAAACCATATACAGGTGAAATATACACACATGAATTATATTCAATTTGGCATTAGAGTCTTTATCTTCTTTCTTTTCTTTTTCTCCAAACTTTCGAGTACATGGTTCAAACAATCTCATCCCTAGCTCTCAAGTGAAGTTGTTGAGTCCAAAACTATCTATATTGGCAAGTCTTGGCGACACTGTATCCCGTCAGCCATAGTCTTTTTAATACATCGATGGGTCTTCTCAATGCCCTCAGTCTTATGTGACATTGTCCGATGGGAAGCAGCAACCCAATCCCGCTTATGCCTTTTGGCGACAGAAAGATCAACATCTTGTTGAGCTTCTCCTCTCTCCTTGACTGAGAATTTTTTTCAAAGGCATTTGGTTTGGTAACTGCAATGTCCTCGATCAAAGCAGCACCATATTCATCTTGTTGTTAGACATAGTCAATAGGTAATTGCATTTGGTTTGGTTTCTTGCAAATACTAATTTATAGCGTTCAGTTTCTGTAGTCGCTCATGATCATTATACCATTCCTAGTGTAGTTTGCCGATAATGATCCTTATCCTACCACCGTTAGAGTATAAAACTAATACCAGACCTTCAGCTACCAGCTATACCTTTTAGTTGAAATAGTTCATTACATGATATCAGAAAATTGGTGACTAAAGGTCACGAGTTCAAGAAATGGACCTATGCGTTAGAGTACAACTATTATATGTTTATATATATAGTTGGTGAATATTATCAAGCTCAAAGTTGAATTATTTGAAATGGCATTGGCTATTGCCAGCTTAGATTGTAGGGTAGTGTCTTGCTTTGACTATGCATCTAATTCAGAGTATGTAGTCAGCTTCTCAACATTGATGATTGTCAACTTTGGATATCATGACCCTCCAACCTTGTGACCATCTTTACTGATCCTTTTACTTGTAATATATGTTATTCACATATATATAGGACCCATCTATATATATGCCAGCTGTGATGCTCTTGTTCTGTAATTGTCATTAGCTCATGAGATCATTGTTGTAATTGTTCATTGTCATTCTCAGTAAACAGAGGTTCCATTAATTCATTACATAATCCTAATTGGTGGTATGGTTATATATTTGAGATCTGAAAGAGAAGGTTGGCAATTAAGCAGGTGGGTGGATATGGAGGGGTGGGTGGGGGACATGAGGCAATGGTGGTGGGATTGAAGAAATAATTATAAGAAATGGTGTAAAACCACACTAGTTGGTTAGCATGAAATAATAATAGATAAGATTATGAATGAATAATATGTTAACATATGGGCAAAGCCCATATGGATATGAGGTTCACCCAACATTTGATGGACCCATGGTTTCCTTCCTAACCTCTTGCTTATCCTCTTATCTCCCCCTTCATTCCATTTTTTAGCTACAAAAATGCCTCAATCCTACTATTCAATAATTTATGGTTTTCACTGCTCTTATCTATTTGTTGTTTAAGAGGTCGGGATTTGATCGTATTATACATGTGAAATTACATGAATAGAGAATACATGGTGATGCGTCTCTTTTAACACGGGGTCAACAAAACAGTGGATGATGCGAAATGTATAGAATCAATGTAGAGTAGAAAACTTAACTTCAGATTTAAATACTTGAACTTTTGGGTCGAGTTGTAATGTTGAGCTCTGTAAGTAGAGTCTACTCACCACAAATGAAAGCACATTATTAAGTAAAGCATGAGACGTGTGCCTTGTATTTCATTTTTGGAGTGAGAGTAATCGTAAAAGCACTACTAAATAAGAAAGTTAAAGAGAGTCCGTTCAAAAGAAAAAAAAAAGTTAGAGAGAGGGTTTAAAAAGAATATGGAGAGTAAAAATATAGTGAGACCACACACACAAAAAAAAAAAATTAAATAGCAACGGATTTTGCAAAGACTATTGTTAGCGAAGGATACAAGCAAGGGATGACATCTAGTTGCGACTCCATAGCTAAATGGTATCAACGAGGAAATGGACGTCCCCAATTTTGTTGTTATTCATGATGGTTATTATAACGAGTGTGTAAAATGAATTCAAAATCTTTTACCATTTGAGAGGTAGGTCTTGGGGGGTAAGGGTTAGCTTTTGGAGTGTAGAGGTAAAGCATGTGTAGGAAGCTAGGAAATGAGTCTAGAGTGAAGACATGCGTTGTGAGCTACGGAGAGAGCATATGATGAAGTTTATTGAGGTGGGAGATGCCCCAGGCTGTAGACCAAGGAGGTTGTACATGACGTCGTCTTCGAGGGAGAAAATTAATATGAAGGCGCCGCAGATGATTTAGTCTCCAACTTTTCCCATCGATCTCAACATACTATCCAATGTCATTTAATTGGAGAGATTTGTACCACAAACAAAAATTTCTTAGTTTTCTCGTAACATAAACTTAAATATCTTGAACTAGTCTAACACTCTAAATAAACATAACCATTATTGGTTAGAAAAGTTAAATTTGAACTGTCAAAGAAACGGGGAGAGTTTTTCCACCCGTAGTGTTTTATCTGCTTTTTACAAGTGACGCGCGATAGCAGAAATTTGACGCACACCCTGTTTTATGACAAAGCAAAAAGAAAACACATACATGAGTTGGCATAGTGAACCTGATCTTACCATGCAACAAAAACCTACAAGAAAACAAAGTAATCGAAGTAGTGAAAGAAAACTATACATATATTTGCCACAAACAGATGGTAAATAACCAGCTCTTTTTATTTCCCATTTATCAACAAACCAAAACCTCAACACAAGCCCTTTCTTTAGTAGCAATAATTTGGTGGCGCCAAATGCAATTTGCAGAACGCAGGAGACAATGAAAGGCCAAAAGGGCCCCAAAACTCCGTCGTCAAGCACAGCCCAGAAATGGACAGTGGACACTCACAAACACAACCCACTCCTCCATCACTCTTCTTGTCTCCAAGACCCCACTGCCCATCCTTCTCTTTCTCTTCTCATCCATTTATTCATCAATCTCTATATATTACACACACTTCTCTTTCTAATTTCCTGCTATACACACACACCCATTACTCGATTCTAATCCATATATGTTAAACTTCCCGGGAAGCCTCGCCGGAAACGGCACTGAAATGTCTGTGCTGGAGAAGCAGCAGCTCAGACTGAGCTTGAGCCTGAGCCTGAGCTTGCTGAAACAGCACCACCAGTTTCAACCCAAATCTTTTGACTTCAATGCAATGCCTCAGTTTCAGGGTCTTGTGCTTCACAGCAGCAATGGAGGGTTCGACCCGGATTTGAGTGGCTTTCCGGTGTTGAGTACAGAGTTCCACCATGGACATGGACTTCCGGAGATGGATCAATCTGCAGCTTCTGGAACTTGCAATTACACGCCCAAGGAAGAGGAGGGGTTGGTTGGGAATGAGAATATTGTGGAAAGCAGCATCAGCAATGGCATCAAGAAAAGAAATGCAGAGGTTTTTAGCTTCTGACTCTTTTTTTTACTGTAATTATTTCATTTTCTGGAGAAATTTACTCTTTCTTTGATCAGTGAACAATAGAGAACAAAACCCAGGTTGTAACTTTTTATGTTAATTATCCAAATTCAGTCCGAGAAAAGCAGAGACAAAAAGAGGAACAGAGGAGATGCAGGGGAAGATCAGAATCAGAAGGAGAAGTTAGATTATGTTCATGTCAGGGCTCGCCGCGGCCAGGCCACTGATAGCCACAGCTTAGCAGAAAGAGTAAGTTTGTGTGGACACAAACAATTTCACACCAGTGAAAGTTGTATGTATAATAGTACTAATCTTGATTATGTTTCGTTGCAACGTGTATAGGCGAGGAGGGAAAAGATCAACAAGAAGATGAAATGCCTGCAAGAATTAGTACCCGGGTGTAACAAACCCACCGGAAAGGCTGGAATGCTCGACGAGATCATCAACTATGTTCAATCCTTACAAAGACAAGTTGAGGTAATTAACTGGTTATGTAAAGTCTGTCGTCGCTTGATATACACGTTGGGACCTCCAGCTATCAGCTTAAGCTTTTGGGTTGGAGTCAAGTTTAACACGCAGTATTCTTGGCTCTTTGTTCCATAAAACTGGTTTCATGAATTAAGCCTAACAGATTTTGTTGCAGTTCTTGTCCATGAAGCTAGCTCATGTGAACCCCGGGCAACAATTGAGCATTGATAGCATATTCAGCAAGGAGGTAACAAAACAATCAATTCAAATATTCAATCTTCTAATACTTGTGACAAATAGATATATATCTGAAACCGAAACTGATTATACCTTAAATCGATTGTCCTGTGAAGTTCCCTTCTTGCGTCGCCTCTACGTTATCAGAAATGGCCAATCTAGCCTACAATCAGACTAATTCAGCCACAAGCTGTGAACTAGATATGTTAATGCCACTGAGTCCTCAACAAACTGCACCACCAAGGATTTCAAGCTCTCCTGTATCTGTAAGTAACCTGGAAATCTATCTTGATTTTTGATGATTCGAGTCTTGACTCAACATGCTCTTGCGTGTGATCATGTCAAGGCTAATTCTATATATGCAATTTCGCATTGCAGCAAGCTCAATCGTTTTCGAACTGGGAGATAGATTTGCAGAAACTTTACAATGCTAGTGCCGGGTTTCAATAAGCTACATAACTAATAATTAACAGGTACAACTCTACATCAACCAATAAAACAACAAGTGATCATTGGACCTTTTCTTTAAGGTTTTATTGAGTATCTGTTTGTTTTCCAGGTACCCATATACCTGAACTGATCAGTACTAATCTGAGGCAAGAGGTGCAATTGTTTGTGGATCCAATTCATTATCTCAGGGATTTTTATATCAGAATCTCTGTGAATGATCTATACCTGATTTTTTTTTTCACAGTAAATTCTTTTTTGTGCATAGTGGTTATCAATCATTGTAGTAGCTCCAATTATATATTGACAAGGCAAAGATCATTGATGATGAGCTTGTGGTTTTGCAAATATATAGTGTGTGTATATATGTGGAGTGGAGAAAGAGAGGACCACATTAGGGGTCCAAAACCATAAAAGGCAGATAGTGATTGAAAATGGCAGCAAGGAATTATGGTTGGAAAGATAAAAGAGAGAAACACACCTTGTTTTTGAGTTGCAAATTCAACATACACAGCAACCATGTTATGTATTAAAATGGCAAGGCAGGACAATTGGGATTGTAAGATTTTTGGAACCTCAAGTTGTTTCATGTTTTTTTTATTCAACAATAAATATGATTGAACCAAACACAAGATCACTCCTTCATGCTACAAAAAATGTAGCAATAAATCAACTATCAATAGTATGTGATTACAAGAAAGCACTAAATCTAAACGTCAGCAAGGAGGCTCAAACTCGAGATCTCAAAAGGAATCTAAAGCACTTAAACCGCTTAGTCCAACATACATTTGGTCTCAAATCTCAATAACTTACCACTAGTTGCCAATAAACACAAACTGACATCAAAACAAAAGAGAATGCTCTACAGTGAGCAATAACTTGAATTATGACACTCTAAAGACAATGGAAAGGGCACAAAACAGTCTTCTCTTATCTTCTCTTCTCACACATTATTTGGACAAAATAATGATGATGCGAAAAGAAAAATGAGTATGACCCTTGAAAGGAAAGGACAGAATAACTACTCAAATATAGGTAGGGAACAAAACACCTCATATTATTCTAACTTTGAGATACAAAAAGATAAATCAATAATGAAAAAACAATAATATCCAAAGTCATGTTACACCATCTCAACAAGACAGTTGAATATCTACATATTATTTCTTAAAATGTGTGTCTTTGATTTTCCTTTTAAATTTTTTTTAAGTAGAGTTAAGTCATTTTTGTACATGCCAAAAAATGATTATGCATTTCCAGTGTTCCCTACAGATTAGAAACTTTATAGTAAAGCCTAAACAGTCTTGGATAGCTTAGCAGCACCTTAGCATTGGCTGATTTGCAGCTAATCCATTTTCTTTTTTTCATTTCTAATTCATATTGTTTCCCATTTTGTGTGAAGAACTAATTAAGAAATCAGAAATTTCCAAGTTTATGACAGTTTTATTTTGCTTTGATGTAACTTTTGTCAGCAGCTTCATTCTATACAAGAGTACTTCAGTAACCTCACCAATAATCCCCACAAGAACACCTTCCATTCCTAAAAACATGAAACCGGGTTCTATCTCTCATGATGATCTCCCTACCATAAACCTTAGAAATGAGTTTAGTTACCGCGTGGCAGTCCTCGCACACCCGAAGATTCTTAACAATCCGGATTGTTGTCCCGGGTTTTGTTCTGGTTAGCCCAAATGAAATGGCTAGCTTCTCACTATGCTGAAGAATTGCAATTTCCTTTTCCTTGTCTTGTAGATCAAGTAGTAAACCCCTTACAACAGGCTTGTATCCTTCTCGTCTCAACCTCTCCTCAACCCGTTTCCACACGCCATAAATCTCTCCCATCTCCGGGTGAGATCCATCTCCAGCTAAAAATTCATGGACAGTGCCATTCAAGCTGATTGTACTGCAATCTGTAAGTTTCGAAACACCCTTTTCTTTCATATGCTGCCTCAGTTTAGCTGCTTGGTCCCATTCCTCTGATGCTGCATAAATGCTTGCCAAATGAATGTAGCGTCCGCCATGTTTGGGGTCTTCTTCTATCAGCATCTTCCCTATCTGCTTACCCAAATTTAAGTCTCCATGAATTCGGCACGCATTGAGTAATGCCCCCAAGATTGGAGCATTTGGTTTCACTGGCATGTTCTCAATGAACTCCACTGCTTCCTTTAGCAACCCGGCTCGTCCTAGAAGGTCAACAATGCATCCATAATGCTCCACTGATGGGTTCAATCCATAAACATTCTTCATGTTCTTGAACACTAGCTTCCCCTCTTCAACTAGTCCTGAATGGCTGCATCCAGTGAGAACTGCAGTGAAAGTAACCTGGTTTGGCTTAATTCCTGCTTTCTCCATTTTCGCGAACCATTCGAGAGCTTCTCTTCCCTGTCCATTAATTGCGAATCCAGAAACCATTGCTGTCCATGAAAAGACACATTTCTTCTTCAACTTGGTAAAAACTTCCCGAGCTTCTCTTATGTCTCCACACTTGGCATACATGTCTATTAGTACACTACCTAGAACTTTGTCTATATAAATTTTGTTTTTGCTGATATAGGTGTGAATCCATTTGCCTTGATCCAGTGCTCCAAGATGTGCACAAGCTGATAGTGAGCTTGCCAGTGCTACACTGTCGGGCTCAACGCGAGCCAGCATCATTTCCCGAAAGAACCCGAGAGCTTCCTTGTTCTGTCCGGCTGCAGCGTAGCCAGAGATCATCGCTGTCCACGACACAACGTTCCTATCCGGCATGTTCTTGAAGATCTCACAAGCCATTTCCATATCTCCACTCTTTGTGTACCCATTAAGGATTGAATTCCAAGAAACAATGTCTTTTTGGGGTAGCTGGTTGAAGAGTAAATATGCAGACTTTATGTCCCCAGCTGAAGCATAAACATGAAGCAGTGCATTTGTGGCATAAACCTCTGAGCCATAGCCTAGTTTCAACATGTGACCATGAATTTGCTTGGTTTCTTCCATGGCAGACAGATTGGAACAGGCTTTGAGGAGGAAGGGGAAGGTGTAGGCATTGTGAGAAACAGAATTGGAGCACATTTGATGATACACAAGCAAGGCTTGTTCAGGTTCATGGCTGCTTGAGTAGCCTCTGATCATGGTGTTCCACATGAAAGTATTGGGTGTGCTTAGCCTGTCAAAGACCATCTGGGCATAGGCTAAATTGCCAGATTGTGGTGAGGTACAGAAAGCTAGGAGCTTGCTTGCTGGTTTAGTGTGCAGAACAAGGCCTGTTTTCAACATTTGGGCATGAATTTTCTTGAGCTCCTCCATGTTTGAACATCTTTCAAGGAGGGACAAGGTTTTTGCCACATTTGTATCCAATGAGAACTGTTTTGGTGTGGTTGGTGAAAGCAAGATGGAGGAAGCCATAGTCACAAATGGAAGAAGAAGATGTTCTAGACCTCTCAAGTGAAACCATTCCTTGCCTCTAGCTCTCTAAGCATCTTGGATAAGGTTGTTTTTTTAAATAAAATAATAGACAATAAAACTCTTCTATTGGACCCAAAAGAACTCCATGGATTATTAGGGAAAATATTGAATTTGGTTTGTGGACTTTTGCTTTTGAAATAAATTTAGTCCATGAATTTTGTTTACTCTGACTATAACTCTTGAATTTCTATTTGGATTCCAATTTGTCCAAACCGATACATACTCATACAAATACTGAACTAGCTACCAACATCGTGCTCATGGTGACTCGAAACGACTTTTTTATGAGATGTTGGTAGTAGTTAGAAGTGTTGATGTGAAAAAACATTATACATAAACATAAAATAATAGTAAATTTTTACTTGACACAAATTTATGTAATAATAATATTTAAGCATAAGTGTCACGAGATAATTAGCAATATATTTTCTTATTCAAAATAGTTCGCAAATGCACATGTGTGTGTCAACCCCTACAACAGGCTTGTATCTTTCTCGAAGAGCTAAATTCGGCCTCACAACTGAACCTCTCCATTGTATACAACTTGCCCACTACCACCGTATCCGAAAGTAGGGGTGAAATTCGTGTTCGCGATTCGTGTTGAAAGTTTATTATTATGTTAAATGGATCAACATGAACCGACCTATTTAATAAACGACTTGAATTACACGACACGAACACGGCATGTTTACAAGCTGGTTGACACAACACGACACGGTAGACACGTTTAATAATCGGGTTTGTGTTGACCCGACACGACACGACAAATTACATAAACGGGTTCAGATTGACACGACTCAACTCGACACGAGTAGCTTATATGCGTCATTGTTGACCCGATTATCTATTAAAATGACCTGAATTAGATTGAGGTTTTCCATCTGAAAATTACAAGCATGCGCGCCTTTAAAAGAGTTTGATAATAAATGGGTCAAATGACACGATAAGGACTCGTTTAATTAAACGGGTTACGTGGGTTCAACATGAACCCGACACGATTATTAAAGAGTTAGAAAATTAGACACGAACACGACATGAACCCGTTTAACTTCGTGTCGTGTCACAGGTTATAACCCAAATTGTCAACCCTATCCAAAAGCATTGCATCTTGAACCACTTGAGTGAATCCATTTAGGAGCCAAATCGGTTGTGGGTACCAAAAAATAATTGGTACGTACATCGTTATAGTCTGCTACACAAAGTTTAGGGAGCAAATACTTTCATGCTAAATACATACTACATAGATTATCCTATGACTCCACTCGGCTTCCTCATTCCAAAATTTCATATGAGTCAATAAACTGCTAGGAGGCCCAATCAAATAGCTTGACTATAACATCAATAAAAAGATGGAGAACACTCAATCAAATATCTGCCTATACCTGTCTTTGTTTCTATTAAAAATAGAAATTTTGGATTACACATGACTGCACAAGGTCTTTTGACACTCTAACTGTTTGTTGATCTATGAGACCATAACAATTCCAGCATATGGTACTCATACACACGATTCTTATTTGATTCTAAACGTTTTTAAACCCATAGTGCATGAACCTCCAAATATGAATACGATTTGATTTATAAACTCTAGCAACAATAATTAGTTCGAGTCCAAAAAAATGTTAAATTAAAAAAAAAAAGAGATATTTTGCCTCAAAAAATTTAGTTCACTACCTATAATTATTAGCGTATAATACAAACAAAATTCAAAATCGAAGGCATAAATAATCATTTTCCATTGCAACCAATATTTTTTCCACCTATTTTCCCGTTAGAGGTGGGACCCAGGGAAAACTTTTCTGTCTCCAGAAAAAAACATCGACCCTCCATTTTTAACAAACAAGATGTTGCAGCTGCAAGCAAAGCACCAAAAAAGAGATGAAGCTATACAGAGCTATTTTAACTTATCATCTGTCATAAACGCTAGTGGCTCTGCATTTAATCTTTCTTGAATTTGCTCTGTTTCCAAAATCCAACAACCATGGATCCTCTCACCGCTAAGCTATTGCTCACCCTTTGGATCCTCATCTTGTTCCTCTCACACTCACCTCCCGGAGCTTCTCAGCAATGTCGGTTTCCGGCAATCTACAACTTCGGCGACTCCAATTCCGACACCGGAGCAACCTCTGCTTCTGCATTATCAGACATTCCAAAACCCAACGGCGAAACTTTCTTCGGATTTCCGTCAGGGAGGGTCTGCGACGGTCTCCTCCTCATCGATTTCATAGGTAAATTCCTTTTTTTTTTTCCGCTTATTTTGAAGTTACAGATGATTGATTATTCATTTCTGTGCTGTTCGTTGCAGCTGAGAATTTGCAGTTACCGTACTTGAGCCCTTACCTGGACTCGATTGGCTCTAATTTTAGGCACGGCGCAAATTTTGCCACCGGAGGATCTTCGATTCGTCCCGGTGGGTACAGTCCTTTCCATCTCGGAATCCAGATCGCCCAGTTTCAGCGTTTCAAGTCTCGCACCATTGATTTCTACAACAAGCTCAATCCTACAGGTCACTTTCTCTATAGTTAAAAAACCCGATTTGGTCGTGATCTTTCATGTTTCGATTTGATTTCTTTAACCCAAAATAGTGCATGAACTTTCATATTTTGATCAATATTTAAAAGTTTGGTACTATGTTTGGTAATAAATAAGTTAAGAACCAAAATGGGTTGAAACAAAAATGTTTAGTGACTAAATCGAGTCGAAATGTGATAGTTTAGAAACCAAATTGAAGCTTTTACCTCCTCTATATCTAAACTGGGTTTTGTTTATTTTCATTCACTGGCAATGATGGTTGATTTTGGGCTGATTCAGATAAGATCCGACCATACAGGAGCAATCTTCCTCTTCCTGAAGAATTCCCCAAAGCATTGTACACATTTGATGTTGGACAAAATGATCTCTACCATGGATTGCAGCACGAATCACTGCAGCAACTTGTGGCCTCCATTCCAGAAATCATAGGACACTTCTCCAGAGCAGTCCATGTAATAAGAAATTAACATTGATTGCTTTTCATTTTGTAGAAACTCAGCTCTAAAACTTGTGCCAATGTGACTATGTTTCAGGTGTTGTATGATGACGGAGCCAGGTTCTTTTGGATACATAATACAGGTCCAATTGGGTGCTTGCCCATCACTGCAGTACAGTTCAAATCAAGGCCTGGTAGCCTGGACAAGATTGGGTGCATCAAGTCGAGAAATTGGGTGGCTCGGGAGTTCAACCAGCAGCTCCTTGAGAAGGTATCCGACATGAGAAGTAGTCTCCCACTCGCAGCTTTCACCTATACTGACGTGTATTCGGCGAAATATGAACTCATTAGGGATGCTGAGAATCAAGGTGAAGCGAAATCTTGGTTGGACTAATAATGGGTTGTGTTGAGCTATGCATAATCTGATTGTTTTGTGTCCATGTCATCCAGGTTTTCTTGATCCATTGAGTATCTGTTGTGGGAGTTACTATGAGTTTCATATTTGTGGACAGAGAGATGTGAATGGGACAGTGTTTTCAAATCCTTGTGAGCACCCATTGAAGCATGTTAGCTGGGATGGCATACACTACTCTCAAGCAGCCAACCAGTGGATCGCCAACCGCATTCTCAATGGCTCGTTTTCAGATCCACCACTTCCTATTCGGGAAGCTTGTAAGCTGTCAACATAGCGAGAAACTCGAAATTTCTTCTAAAGAACAGAAGGGAGAGGCAAGATGGTTACTCAAACATGTTCTTCGATTTGGAACACGTTTCAGTTCCGTCATTGTGAGTTTAATTCGTGAATGTTGCTGGATTTTGGTAGTGTTGAATCAGTCACCAGTTAGTATTGAAGTTTTGGAAGTAGATGTAATGTTCATGATCTTTGTAATGTAGAGAAAGTACATCCAAAATTCGTGTACAGATTTATTTAGCTCAAGAATATGTCAGTTCGACCATTTTGAGGTTAATTTGAGAATTTTCTTGCTGCCGAACCTTAACGCCATGTTCGTTTCTTGAGCAGTTCTATACTATCAGATTGTTTGTGCTAGTACCTAAGTTTTTGACTGGTTGGGTCCTTAATGAGATGATTTGGTCGCAAAGCTTACACAAAATACAATTTAAAATTTTTAATCTTATTAGCAATGCTCAGGTTAGTAGAGAATAAACTTTAGGTTCTGAAGGTGAGAACTAGTCACTCAAAACGTGGAAATTATCTCTGGAATAGTTAATTAGTAAGATAAATGAAATAAACACGATCAAACAAGCACATAAAGATATACATGTGATGATATCCACAACGGTGAAAACATATATATCGACAATGTGAAGAAGCAGTTCAAAAATCGGAGCAATCCAACGATTTGATCTCAGTGGATGGTCACGGCAACGTGGCTGATCTGTGCATTAAATTCCCAGCAGCATCTCTCTCTTTTGCTTTCTCTCTGTAATTTTGTGTTATCACTAATCTGATTCCAGCATCCAAAACAAGAGTTAATACATCTCTTACTTGCCATAAATGCCTATTAGCTTCTCTCTATCAAATAATCAAATAGTAAAAAAGAACCCAATTCAACAAAAAATAGATATATTGTAACATCCAACAAGAGAGTATAAACCTAACATACCTATTGATGCACCTCATTTTACTGGTCACGTTGGGGAAATAGAATGTGTTTATCATATTGTCGACATGTTAAAGTAAAATTTTTATATAGAAAATGTTCTAATAGGGTAAGGTGATGTGATCCTCACTTATGATTATTGAAGAGTATTTAGAGGTTCCAATATAATTAAGAGGCTTCGAATACTTTGTGGCTAATCTAATATATATATATATATATATATATTAAAGACAAGT
>JAYMTA010001957.1:0-18070 GCA_036897625.1 Pelargonium cotyledonis | reverse complement strand
AAGAACACGATGAACACTCGAAGAACACAAAAAACACGTATAGAGAGTTTTCAGTTCGATATTACGAGTGCTCAAATGATAAAAAGTCTGACCTTTTTTGGGATGCCTCGGGGCCCGATTTATAGTTTTGACTTACTTGCCTCGGTTGACCTTTCGTCTTCCGACGTCACGAGTTTGATCGCAAGAGTTCGGTCATAGTCTTGGTGTCCATCCTTTTGGTTCGTCACATCAACAGGACTGGAGCACCTGTTTAACGTGGTCGAGACTCCTGGAGTAAGTCGTTTAGAACATGACTCATGGACGAAGTTGGTGCGGAGCATGGATGTTTGATTTGTTCGATCAAGGATAGAGGATGGACCCAAATCAGCACGCGAGGGCAGACTTAAATCAGCGCGCAAGGACGAACGAAACCACATCCGAGCACATGGCAAAACACCGCGCATGGTATAACGCCGCACACGCACATGACAAAACGCGCGCACGCACACAAAAAAAATGTTGCGTCGACGAATGGCCGAATGATGTGACGGCGAATGACCAAAATGTTGTGACGACGAATGACCATTATGTTGTGACGACGAATGGCCAAAATGTTGTGACGGCAAATGGCCAAAATGTCGTGCCAAGCGTGAGATTGTTACGTGACCTTTTTGGGTCCTTCGCCGGATTCTATCTTCGGATTTACGGGTTTCTCTTGATCCGAGTTGACTTCCTTGACCGGTTCAACAATCCACGTGTCACTCTGTCATTGGTTAATTTACTTCTTATTTTTTTATGTCAAATCAATTGCCCCCCACTCCGAGCGAATTTGATTTATCTCAATCGTGATGGAGTGACGTTCGGAAGCGGTGGCCATCTTCTCAACTATTTCTTCCGAGTTGCATTCACGCTGACTTCACACGAGGCAACTGTTGGAGTTAACTTCTTGGAGAGTTGAACTTCTTTGGACATTGAATTTTTTTGAGGCGTCGGACCACTTGGAATGTATATCATTTTGAGCGAGGAAAATTTGAAATGAGGCAAATTTGAAGAACATGCAAAATTTGAAGCAAGACAAATTTGGAGTCTGGAAAATTTGGAGCGCCTGGAAAATTTGGAGCGAGGAGAGGCGTGGTCGTGAGGATGACCAACAAGGATTTGCGGGGGCGAGGAGTGCAAACACATGACATTTTCCAACACTTTGAATTTTTTTTGGAAAATCTCTCTTGGATGGACTCTTTTGCAGAGCTTTGACACTTGGCAATTTTTTGGCGAAGACAAGACTCCATGACTTGGTAGAGGCAAGGCTCCTAGAGACGAGGTTCCATGACTTGGTGGAGGCGAGGCTCCCAGACTTGATGGAGGTTAGGCTCCTGGAGTCGAGGCTCCATGATTTGGTGGAGGTGAGGCTTTTGGAAACAAGGCTCCGTGACTTGGTAGATGCTAGGCTTCTAGAGACGAGGCTCCATAAATTGGTGGAGGCTAGGCTTCTGGAGACGAGGCTCCAAAACTTGGTGGATGCTAGACTCCTAGAGACGAGGCTCTATAACTTGGTGGAGGCAAGGCTCCAAAACTTTTGTGGAGATGAGGGTCCAAACTTTTGAACGATGCTCCGCAGAGGCATGTTCACTCATCCGCAGATGATGAATGTAGTTACAACCTACTCCTTTAATTGACAGATTACTTAGCCTCTACAACATATGGTGATGGCGGGTTCCCTCCCCCATTCCTTGAGCGATGCCCTTTCCAGGTAAGCCCCCTCATCCAAGGAGATTACTCGACATCTATGAGGTGTGAGGAGGGTAGGTTCCCTCATCACAATTTAGCTCTTTTTGGCGTTGCCAAGTGAGCGGTGACTGGTGGAAACGAGGCTCCATGAATTGGTGGAGGCGAGACTTCATGACTTGGTGGAGGCGAGTCTCCATAACTTGATGAGTTTTTCATTATATACACATGACATGGTGAAAAGGAAATTTTATTATTTCTTCAAGCCGAGTTACAAAGTTTGCTCAACTCTCTTGTAAGAGAACATGAAAATTTTCCTAAGATAGTGCCTCTTAAGGTTATTGATATGATGTGGGCCATGTCCAGCTCCCACTATCTTTCTTTGAGTTCTTTCCATTCTAGTCTTTTTCATAAGCTCTTTCCTTTCCCTTGTGGTCAAGGTTAGCCTTGAACTATAGCAACTTTCCCTCGTCAAGAAGGTCTTCTACTACTTTCGTGAGGACGGAGCAGTCTTCAATATCGTGACCCAAGCATTTTTGGAGAACACAATACTTCTCCACCTCTTTTCCTCTATATTCTCCCTTTGGAACGACTAGCCATTTTATGTTTTATGTTCTCTTAATGTGGTTGAAGACTTCCTCATAGCTAACTGTCAGTGGAGTATGACTGACCCTGGTGTGTTAGTGTTCAGGAGTTTGTTGTGTGTGTTATCACGTTTACTATTTCTTTCGTCCTTGTTCCTCTGCTCCTGGCTGCCATGCGCAGTCAGTTTCCTTCGGAGCTTCTGAACTTCTTTCTGGAGAAGAATGATGGTATGGTCAACTGCAGTTGGTGCAACTTGCATTTCAGAGGTCAGCGCAGCTTGCCCCTAGTCATTCTTCGTTGGTCTTGGAATTGTTTCAGTCTTCTGGCCCTCTTGTTCATGGTTAGGACATGGTTAACTGCCAAAACTTGTTTTCCCACCATTCCTCCCCTTCCATGAAAGTTTGGAATTGATGGAACTTGTCTTCTTCCCTGAATTTCTTCATGACCCATTATAGATATCAGGGGTCATTATGATCATCATTGGAGTTAGTGATGGAATGACGACAAGTGTCTGAGCATTAGAAGTACAAACAATGTCCGTCTGGTCATTGGCTCTCTTCTTATTTAGATTTGATAGTCAAACTTCGCCTAGAGTGACGAAAGTGAAGAATGCACGAAGAACACGATGAACACTCGAAGAACACAAAAAACACGTATAGAGAATTTTCGGTTCGATATTACGAGTGCTCAAATGATAAAAAGTCTGACCTTTTTTGGGATGCCTCGGGACCCGGGTTATAGTTTTGACTTACTTGCCTCGGTTGACCTTTCATTTTCTGGCGTCACGAGTTCGATCATAAGAGTTCGGTCATATTCTTGGTGTCCATCCTTTTGGTTCGTCACAGCAACAGGACTGGAGTACCTGTTTGACGTGGTCGAGACTCTTGGAGCGAGTCCTTTAGAACATGACTCATAGACAAAGTTGGTGAGAGGCATGGTGCAGAGCATGGATGCTTGATTTGTCTAATCATGGATGGAGGATGGACTCCAATCAGCGCGCAAGGAAGGACCCAAATCAGCGCGCAAGGGCTGACTCAAATCAACGCTCCAGGACGGACGCAACCACATCTAAGCAGATGGCAAAACGCCGCACACGCGCAAGATAAAAATGTTGTGTCGATGAATGGCCAAAATGTTGTGACGACGAATGACCATAATGTTGTGACAACGAATGGCCAAAATGCTATGACGGCGAATGGCCAAAATGTTGCGCCAAACGTGTGATTGTCACGTGACCTTTTCAGGGCCTTCGTCAGATTCTGTCTTCGAATTTACAAGCTTTTCTTGACCCTAGTTGACTTCCCTAACCGGTTCAACGATCCGCGTGTCACTCAGTCATTGGTCAATTTACTTCTAATTTTTTATGTCGAATCAGAGTATTTTTAAATTGCAATTATTGAGTTTGTTTAATATTTTCAGGAGAGCATATTTGGGAGTAAAAATCTACTCTTTCCTCAAATCCATACTATATTATATAATAATAGGTGAGAAAGGCTAATGTGATGACACCTCATCATCTTATTGAAATGGTGCAATTCTATAACATGACGTATCACATTCTATGAGTAACTAATTTTTTTGTATTAACTAATAATATTTGGTAATAATCTTTACTATAACAATAAGTAAAATATAGTAAATTATTACACTTCAACTAAATAATAATTGGTAATAGGCTCTATACAGCAGTGATTATACACTCAACTACTTCTCCACTTTTTTAACGTGGGACAAGTGATCTATGAGTTTTCACTCAATTATCTCGTGAATTTTCAATATATGTGTATTTTAAAGCTTATTACCTATTATTCTAAGTTTCATTCATTTCTTCTAAGTTCCATTCCTTTCTTTGCCCTGGACGCGACTATTCTCAATAGTCTACAACAACCAAAATTTACATGTATAAGAAAGCAACATCAATATTCCATTGCCATCATCACAAAACAGTCGAAACAACTCCACTATTTGCGGCAATTTTCATTGTGGGTAATAAAAATGAAATTAACCCCGTATAACTTTCATGCATATTTATTACATTATAGAATTGGAACTAGAAAATATGAACAATGCAAAATGCAAGAAAATATAAACAAGAACCTGGTGATTTAATTAAATTGAGGAAATGGAATATCTATGACCTTGATCTTCAAGAGGGAAAAAGGGTGCTCATAAATAAGAAATGACAAGATTATATATATGGTTAGCTGAATGTTTGAAGAAGAAATTATCTGGCAGGGCATGTCTTAAGGTCAACTAAAAAAGACATGTATGTTTTCTCTTCATCTCACATCAATGAACAACATTGATACATTTCCTTTTACTATATGTTCCCTCCTCAGTTTTAAGTTTTGATCTCTACATGTATAGTATTGGGTTAAATACTCTTAAATCCCCCGTCTATTCGATAGTCATCGCACAGGTCCCTGTACTAAGAAGTTAACTCCAGTAGTACTCGGACTCTTGATTAATTGGTCAGGAAGATCCATCCGTTAGTTTGAGTTAACGGCACCGTTAATGTCGATGACGTGGCATCTATGCGGCGTTTTATTTTATATTAATTAATTAATCTTTTTCATATGTGGCACTAACGTGGCATTTTGAATTTATTTTAAAATTTAAATGACACATGTCACGTTCTTATTGGTTCAAAATTAATAAAATAATGCAAAATGACTATTTTGCCCCTTTAAAAATAGTCACGTCAGCGCCAATAAGACAACGTGACATGTGTCATTTAAATTTTAAAATTAATTCAAAATGCCACGTCAGCGCCACATATGAAAAAATAATAATTAATTAATATAAAATGAAACGCCACGTCATTGACGTTAACGGTGCCGTTAACTCAAACTAACGGATGGACCTTTCTGACCAATTAATCAAGAATCCAGATACTACTGAAACTAACTTCTTAGTCTAGGGACCTGTGCGATGACTATCGAATAGATGGGGAAGCTTCAGAGTATTTAACCCTATAGTATTTATGGAGTACCGTTATTATATAATCTGTCAACTGCATTAAAATTTTCTATGTTTTATGTGAGAATAAAAGAAAAACAAATCAATCATTCTCAAACAACCCCAAATTAATTGGTGTTAACTTTTTCGTTCATTTTTCTTTTCAAATTTAAGTTGTTGGCATTGATGATATGATACGATAGTTCAAATATTATTGGTGATTTAAAATATAGTACGAGGATTAATTGTGATACTCATGTATAGTTGGAGAATCAACCATAACTTTAATTCATATAAAAATTTAAGGAACTGGAATCCCACATCGTCAAGAAGATGAATGTGAGAAAAAAAACTTTTATTGGTTTGCACATTTTATTTAAGTTGACAAGTTGAATGTGAATTTTGTGGGCTCAATTTGAGCTTTTTGAAAATTCACCCCAAATAATGATTTTGGACTTTTGGTCCAAGTGAAAAAAAATATATTTTATTGGATTTGAAGTTTTTGATCCAAGTCTAACTTTTTTATCCAATTTAGTTTGATTTGGTTTAAAATTGTAATCGATAATTTAATTGAACCAATAGTTGCAATTCTTTAGTATTTGTGATTGGTTTTCGGTTGCAATTTTATAAAATCAACACAGTCGGTTCAATTCATTATAACACATTGTTCAGTCGGTTCATATATTATAACAATGTGTTCGTCAGTTTTATGTAATAATTATTACACATTATTTTACATGTGCATCGCACGGGATCTTACACTAGTGAATTAAATAATTTCAAATTTTAAGGAATTGAAATAACATATCTACCATATTATTTCAATTCCTAAGAATTCAAAATTGTTTAACTCAAGAGAAAGTAAATTTAACTACTTTGATTAAGTTAAAAACTAAATTATACAAACACCACCTTCATTGAAACATTTTTCTATTTTTTTCGGGTTTAAAGTAAAACGTAAAAAAATATAAACATTTATGCATAAGATATAATCTACTAGACTTTTTATTTTATTTTATGGGAAAGCCTCTTATTTATTGAATTGAAATGAAAAACGAGTACATAAGTGGTTTCCAAAGCGTTAAAGAAATGAACCAGACAAGGATATATGGACTAAGGGTAGCCTGAACCCTATTATCGCTGATTCCACTACCCAGAGAGGACAACCAATCCTCTTTACAAGTAACAACTAAACCAAACCCAAAAAACAAAACAACCAATAACAGTAAAAACACCTCTAGTTGCGTTCCCTGATCGGGCATCTCGAGTCATAACAGGAGACCCGACACGGCCAAAACAGTCCCATACTTCTTTGGCCACCAATCGGCCGACCAAGGTGTTACCCTCCCGCTACCGCTCCCTTCCTCTCCCATTTATTTGTCTAAGCGAGACATCTCATTTTGACTCGCCTGGTCAATGTCAGTGTCCGTCCCACCCCCATTACTACCTGTCTTCCACCTCTTTCCATCCACCACCACCCTCCCATCCCGTTCCTTTTAAAATTGCACCCATTCAGCCGTAACCGCCAGCCCCACCTCCATCGGGCTATGTACCGCAACGTCCTCATCATCCCCTAACAGCCATTTCACCCCAATGTTTCGGGTTACCCGCTTCGATTGAGCCCGCAACCAAGTGCCATATACCCTCTCTTCCCCCACCTCTGGATGTTGTATCAGGTCATTGCATTGAGCATCACCATGTCCCATTATCCCGCAGTAGAAATAGAAACGAGAGAGCTTCTCACACTTAAAGTTTATCCAGGACCACGTCCCTACAGGCAACTTGATCTTCCAGCGCCTCTTGACCGGCTGACGAACATTTAGCGCCACCCAGATCCGAAGGAATGATGTCTAGTTCCTAGTGAAACTGAACGGATCCATCCGGACAAACTAATCGACATAGTTACCGACCGTCTGGCACACCCTCTCAGTCCTAAACCCCTCTAGCAGGTCATATAACTGTACCCACATACCCAACTGAAATAGATCCACCGTTGCAGCCGTGTCCCTTGGTTCAAGGAGTTTGCATATGAGCGCATGGTAGTTGAAATGCCATGGACCTTCCTCTAACACCCTCTTCACATCCGCCTCATGATAAAACTCAAAAATAAAGCGTTGTTCTTTATACATGAGTTCATCATCTATGACCTCCATAGTGTGCATGTTAGCTCCCGGCTTCCAAGTTGAAGCCATCATTTGCCTCATAGCATCAAAGTTGATGACCGTTTGTGTGAGAAAACGGCCTACAACTTGCCATTTAGACCTTGCCCCCACTGCCTCTTCCTCTTCCTCCGGTCCCATTTTGAAGCCACCATTTTCCTCCTCCTCAAGGGACATCATTTCCAATCTCCGCCCTAAACCAATTGTCGATGAAGCCATATTCCTCGATGAAAGCAAACCAAACCCAGAATCAGGCCTTCTTCCTCTATCTCGCCTCTTCCGCGACTGTACCCGATTAAACCGACGTCCGCTACCGACCACCTGCACCGACTCGAGCATAGAGACTCGTCAACCACTGTCCGTCACTGACCTTAACGCCTGCTTCTTCTTTCACTTGCCTCCGACACCACCAAAACTGAGAAACTAAGTACCTAAAACTGAAACCCTAAATGCCACTCTAAGAAGAGAGCATAATACCGCTTTTTCTAGTAAGATATGTTGGTTGTAACTTTTGAATTTGTTGTAACAAATGCATAGATAATCTACTAGACTTAAAGTCGTAAAAATGAATATGTTTTTTTTCAAATTCTATTTTCAAACTGTTCTGAAAGACAAAATTTTTTGTTAACTAATTTTTGAAGGGAAAATTATACATACCTATACTGAACTTTACACCTTTTACACATACCAACCTTGAAGTTTAGTTTGTAACTATTGACTACCCTAAAGTATGTCAGATAAATTTCCGTCCACTACTCCATCTATTTTTCCATCTAAGGGGTCAAAAAGACCAAAATACCCTCCAACTTAAAAAATAAACAGACAACCAAACAGACCCTTAACTTTAAAAAAAAAATGAGAACACCGGACCTTCATCTCCGGTGAACTGCACCAGAGCTGGAGGCAAGTCTCAACGCCGGCAATCTGGGACGGCGACGACCACGAGCATGGATCTGGCCACGATTTTTCTTCTCCGACGACTACAAGCTCTCTTCTCCGATCTGGCTAGTGAATTCCAAATCTAGATCGTCGTCGCCGGTGGCCGAGCACGGAGACGACAGCGAGGCGAGGACGTGTACGTGGATATCCGAGAAAAAAGAAGAATGTGATTTGATATGTTCCTCATTAATCATGAAACACCCAATTCTTTTAATTTTAACATAACAGAACCAAAACTCAACACTCATTTCAATTTCAGTTTCATCAAAACCACTATATGCACAGTAAAATGCTAAATTGTGTTGTTACCTGTATAGGAGTCAAGCCATAAGGGTCTGGGTAAAGATCTGAGCCATGCCACAAATTACACACAAACCCTTGTATTGCAGAGTAGAAAGCTTCTTGTTCAGTTTTCTCCATTGGAGCTATATCAATGCTTGTTTCTCCGAAACACCAAACAGTGCCACAAAGGTTCAAGAGGACCAAAACAACATGACCAACAGTGATGAACACAAACACATTCATGGTTGGTACTAAATGCAAAAAAGTTGCAACCTTTGAACCAAAAACAGATGAACCAAACTAGAAGAGGACTAAGAATCAAACTCACCCAAACGGGTCCCTCATGAAAAAGGGAGTGAGATTCTGGAAAACCCATATGGGATTGAGAGAGAAATGGAGAAGACATGAAACCAAGTGAGATATGGGTTGCACTTGTACCGCTTCTGCTCTCCGATGGGCGATTCGCGGCGACGATAGGAGCTCGAGCCCATTTGCAGGGTATAGAGACCCAAATTAGCAGTTATTCACATATGTAAAAAAAGTTGATTTTTTTATTTAATAAATTGATTTGATTAATTTGATTGGTTAGATTGTATGTTTTTCGGAAAATTTTTGATGATTCCGGTGATTTCATGGCGTTTCCGGCGATTTTATGATTTTCTTGATGAGTTTAATCAGATTCCTGCGAAACTATGAATTTTCCGGCGAAACATGATGAACATTTGATGAAGAAGAATGGTAATAGAGTGAAGGGCAATTTTGGTATTTCAAAAAAATATTGGTCATGTGCTGGACACATGATTGATTTTTTGGAATATTCCGTTAACTTTGACGGAAAAAATAGACGGAAAGTTTTGTGACAAACTTTAGGGTAGTCACTAGTTACAAACTAAACTTTAGGGTATGTATGTGCAAAAGATGTATACTTTAGGGTAGGTATGTGTAATTTTTTCTTTTTTTTATAAGCGATCGGTACTTTTATTAATAGGTCCAAAATAGCTAATAAAAGTACAAAAAAGAAAAAAATAAAGGACAAAAACAATCCGACAAGGATAGTGGGTCATTACACCAAGAAACGAAAGGAAAAGAGTCGAACCCTACCAGGCCCATACTGAATAAAAGGATTGCTCGGAGATCGATTCTCCCAAGTCTATTGGCATCCGCGCGCGCTTGAATCCCAAATATCAGTTTTGGTTTGTGCCGGCTTCTATACACCAAAGCCGCTCAATAACTTCTGATTCCGACCCTCTAGCTCTAGACCCAGAATCCTTACAGAATTCCCATAATGCAGTAGCAGAAGAAGTTGCAAGACAAAATCTCATAAAATTCTATCACTTGCAGTTGGATCATAGAAATGTATTGATTGACCTTGAAATTATGGCTTTTTTATATCACAATTTGTGCACTAGCTGTAGTGAAACTAATAGAAGTATCTCAAATAATCATTAATGGTCATAATAATAATCAAATTAACACTACAATTCTCAAACATCTAGAAAACAATACCATGAAATTTGGCATTACCTACTAGTTTAGAAATTAGAAGTTACGTACATCAGCTTGCAAACCGATGAATGAACTTGTACAAATACTACAAAAGAAAAAGAAGAAGAATTTAACTATGCACAAACCAAAAGAAAAAGCTAGTATACAATATTATACTACAAACTTAATTTTTCCTTTTTGTTGATCTTGTTAATTTTAATTTGTAACTACTCTGGCCTTGTCCGTGTTGAGAAGGCTAGAGCAGGGGATCATATAAAATGCCCTCCGCTACAAGTCATTTTCTACATCATTTTGAGTGACATTGAGTTGTTAAATCCAAATTCACCTTCCCTTGATCTTCCCGCTCTTAGAAAACAACCCCGAATCATCATCAATAGTTGCAATGTCTACTTCAGCTAAAGCGATGTCTGTTGGAGCCGGATCCAAATCTTCTCGCTCCTCCGGTTGTTCTAAGGTAACGTTGTTTAGGCAATTAACGTCATCCGTGTCAGGAACTGTCTGTTTGGATGCTTCTTGGAGCTGCAAAGCATACTCCAAATTCCACAGAACATCCCCCATTCCTGGCCTATCAATCCCACATTCCGCCAAACATTTCTCCGCGGCTTCCACATATTTCTTGAGCGATTCAGGCAAGATAGTTCCTGCAATGTGAGGATCTATGAGCTTCTCAAGCTGCCCTTTCCTGTGATTGGTCATTGCCCATTCTGCTAAACTCACCTGCTCCATTGGAAGCGAGGCGTTTATCACCGGCCTCGCGCACAAAACCTCGAAAAGTAATACCCCAAACGAGTACACATCAGATTTTTCGGTAAGTTGTTGTGTCCTGAAGTACTCGGGATCTAGGTACCCAAAACTCCCCTTCACGGCTGTGCTAACATGAGTTCGGTCTATTGATGGGGCAAAAACCTTGGACAGTCCAAAGTCGGAAACTTTGGCAACAAACTTCTCGTCTAATAGTATGTTGGTGGTCTTGACATCGCGGTGTATAACGCCATCTGTTGCCCCGGTGTGGAGGTAATGCAAGCCTCTGCAAGAACCTATGCAAATCTCGAGTCGTTGCTTCCACGACAACGGAGGTAGGTTAGAGTTGTAAAGGTGGTCGCGGAGGGGGCCATTTTCCATGTACTCGTAATCAAGAATCATCTCCTTTTGCTCGTTGCAATAGCCCACCAAAGAAACAAGATGTCGGTGTCGAAGCTTGGAGAGCAACTCTATTTCCGTCTGAAATTCCTTAATCCCCTGACCCGACCCTTGGTTTGCCCGTTTTATGGCTATTTTGGTACCATCCTCGAGATTCCCGATATACACCTTCCCGAAACCCCCCACTCCAATCACCGATTTCTCGTCGAAATTCTTTGTCGCACTTTGCAACTTGTGCAGGGTGAATAACCTACAGAGGCCAGGTTGCGAGAATTTGTTAGAACAACCATTGTTGGTATCGCGGGACCCTAATCGATTCCCTGGCTTCTTTATGGGCTCGGCGAGTACTCTCGCGGAGCCCAAATGCAGAGGGAGTAGCCAGGACGACAATCCCTTCTCGTGCCAATCTTGAGGCCTATTTTTCCATTTCCACAGTATGAGAATAAACAACCCCGTCGCGAGCACTCCCATCATGAGTCCCAAGCCCACCAGTATCTTCATTAATGTGTTTAGCCCATATGGACCTCGGTATTTTCCCGAAGCATCGTAGTAGCCATTCAAGCTTCCCAAATAATTGCTAATCTTCAAGATCTCGACCCCGTTGAGCGTAACATTAGGAGTTGCCATCTGCGACGATGGACCTATCTGTATGAGAATCGAATCATTTTTAATCTCTGAATCTTTAACCAGAAAATCTCTGTACATCGGAGACGATTTGTTGCTATCCACCTTTGGCACGTAGAGATCTTTAGCCACCAAGGCTTGATTTATATACACGTTTTGGATTATGGGTTCGTTACCGTCCTTGATGTTGCAAAAATGAAGCCTAACCAAATAATTATAGCATGCATCTGTGTCAACGTTTAACCTCCACGTGCTGTTTATATTCACTTGTCCCATCGTCATGGCGTCCGGCAACATGTCCGCCGTCGCGTAGATCATGCTCGGAGCAGTGGAGGGGGTGACATTGTGGTTCTCTGGGAAGAAAAGGTCGTCCAGTGATATCGCTATTGTTTTAGGCTCCGGTGGTGACACAACGTAGGGTTTGTCCGGGATCCAAGCCCGGAACATGGTGTCGTTCGGGGGAGGAATGGTCTCGCCCCCGATATTGACCCGGTGAGCCATCTCGAATGCCCGGTCCCAGAGCGGGAAGTTCTCCTTCCCGCTCTGGTTGCCGTCTTGGTCGACAGCAACCCAAGAAATGTCGTTGGGGAAGATCGTGTCGGGGGCGGAGACCACCTCGATGGCGTTGACGAAGGCGATGCTGTCCTCCACCGGCGTGAAAACAAGAGTGATCTTGTCTTTGTTTGTGGTCACCAGATATTCTTTGTAAACCGGTTTCTCCGTTTCGATGGAGAAATCGTGGAGGAGGACAATCTCGTCGAAGGTGACTTGGAATTTAGCTTCCCGAAGGTTGTACTGGCCTTCCTTGTCGGCGGTCGGGTAGAAGTAGAGGCGGATCCAGTGGCGGCCTTTGTGTTTCGAGTGGAGGACGTACCGGGACTCTCCTTTGAAAACCTTGGCGCTTTTAAAGAGCGGTCGCGGTGAGGTGATGTTGCTGTCGTCGTCGTTGAGGCTAAGGTCGCCGTCGGAGATGTTGACGGAGTCGTCGTCGGTGTTGACGTAGTCAGAGGCTTCAGTTTCGGATTTGAAGACGCGGTGGTCGCGGAGGGTGGTGGAGTTCTCGGAGCCGCAGTCAATGAGGTAAATGTCGATCGGAGAAGTCGAAATAGAGGTCGCCGGAGGAGGAGAAGGGAGGATTTGGAGGGTGTGGCGTGAAGCGAGAGTGGAAACGGGGATGAAGAGAAAAAGAACGAGTAGGAGGGAGAGGAAGGAGATGAGTGCTCCGCCTTTATCTCCTCCCATAATATCAATACTCCGGCGACGATGACGATGACGGTCAAAATTTTAATTTATTTGAGGCCTCAATGGTGTTGGTGAAGGAGCAATTTTTTAGGAATTCAACAACAATATTCAAGGATGTTTAGAAAGGTGGTACTGCTATACTGGTGGGTACGTAATATTTGGATTTATATTTTGGACCTTCTTGATGCAAATTATCTTTTGTCATTTCAACACGAAAAAACGATTAACATGACGTCAAATCAAATAATGTGTCATGTTGACATGACATGTCATCATCATCTACTACCACATGTGATAACGCGTCCTCTGGTAAGAGTGTGGTTTGAGGGAGGTCGTCTAAAACGACACATTTTCATTTATTTCATGACATGGCACGCTGATGTGTCAATCAACAATCTACAATAATCAGTTAATCATTTGAGGTCGAATCAAATACAAGTTGGGGTATGTTCGGGAACACCAAGAGAGCTTTTGCAGTCTTATTTTGGGTCAACTATGTAGGATATAGAAGAAAACTCCCTAGAAAAATTTTGTTCGCTTAAAAAGTTACAAAAAAACATTTCACTCAAAAATTCTTGCACAACTCATGTGAGAGCTCATTTTTCACAAGAGCTCCACCCTTATTACAGTCTCATGTGGAGTTTCATCTTATGGCGAAATTCTATCATCACTCTCGAACCACTGCTCATGTAGTGTAGTTCTTCATTTGTATTTTTTTTCCTTTTATTGTAGCTCAGTCATATAATTATAACTAACTGCAATCATCATCCTTCAACCTGAAGTCAATTATATTATTGTGTATTGCTTTCAAACTAACGAAGAAAAGACCAATATTTATCATGTGTTGGAAACAGTCAAATGAAGAAGACGATAAGGACAATAAACCGTCACATTTCTTTTATGTTCGACCATATCCATATGTTTGATGGTCGACCACATAGACTACGTACTACTTGTAGTTTGATGGTCGACTATATATATTCACAAGTTTGATGGTCGACCATGGACTACTGGTTGTAGTTTGATGGTCGACCATATTCATTATTAAGTTTGATGGTCTACCACATGGACTACTACTTGTAGTTTGATGGACGACCATTATGTATTACAACTAATTTTGGCGTTTATTTTTTATGGTCGACCGCTAGTCTCAGTTCTTTAACTATGTAGTTAATTAGAATTGGGTTATTTTAATTTATTTATTTTTAGGTTAATCTCAAATTCAAAATTGTGGCATAATGTCTTTCAATAAATTAATATTTTATCAATTTCATAATCATTTATTATTTACGTATTAAAGAGTATTTGGTCTTTACAACGTTTCAAAATATCTTTCAATCCATTTTAACCAAACAATCATCTCATGAAAATACTTTTACAAACTTCTATTACAATTAAATTTTATCAAATAATACACAAAATATCTATGAATACTTACAGACATTTTACCTCATTTTACTTTCTTGAAGTTGGAGTTACCAAAGCAAAAGTTAAAACCATGCGATACTGAATCTAAAAATGTGTCAGTTAAGCTAGCCGCGCAAAATTGATTCCTTTCGTGGGCCAAGTTGGGCCTAAGCACCAAAGCTACCCACAACAAAAAATATGATTCAAAGCCCAGGAACTAGCACTTTAGATGGCAAACCATATAATGAACGACTTGAGGCAGTTTCATAAAGGAGCAAAATTAAATTTAGTGAAAGACTTGCCAATAAGTGACGTGAATTGAAGTTTAGTATGGGAAACAAAATTAGGGTTTTGTGTCTCTCTTTTTCTCTATGTGGTTTTGAGATTCGGCCAGTGTTTTTGTTCGTTACGGCTACTCCTGATTTTCAAAGTGGCGACAATCTTTAGAATCTTGATATATATAACAAATTGCAGTCCCCCGCATAAAGATAGCGAGCGTTACTTTGACAGCAAGTTAATGTGTAGTTAGGATTTGCAGAGTGTGGTAGATTCGCAGTGACTTTGTTTTGTTGGTGTGTGCATAGGGTAGCATGAGGTGGTTGCAGAAAATGAGAAAGTGATCTTGAAGGTGGTGGTTTGCCGAAAGTCATTGGATCAGTTTTTGAGTTAATTTGTTGTTGAATCAGATAACATATCTGATGGTGGCGAGGGGCAGTTGGCAGAGCTCTCCACATTTCCACGTAATTGTCTTGAACTCCAAGTGCAATCGTTGTCAGTTGTTCGTGTTCTTCAGTTTGTAGATGAGTATTCAAGTGCATTCAACAACTTGATTATTTATGCTGATGAGGAGGATTTCAGTGTATTCGGTTTGATTATTCAAAATTCAAAATGTTTTAGCTAATGTGACTTAATTTGATAATATCAATTTGTTATTTTTCAGTTGGTATACGAACCAAGTGGGCAGCAAGTTTACAGACCAGCTCAAGAAGAACCTCATGGTTTAGAATAAAAAATCATGTTATAAATGCTATGTATGAACTCGAAATTGACAACAAAAAAAGTTAATGAATGATAATGTAAACATTTCATACTTTCTATATATGATTTCAAATAATAAAACACATGAAGAACATGCAAAAGATATAAATCTTGATCAATTATTTTTTTAATTCAAATAAACTATTATTAGTTGCACTCACGAGCGTAATAAAGTAAATCATTTAACAAAGATTAATTATGAAAGTGAACAGTTAAATTAAGATGCATGGATTATAAAACCAGTAAGAATAAAAATATTTTTAAAAGAACATTAGTTTGAGCAGCAAAATCTTAGATAAATTCAGTTTTCAAACAACAATAATAAACTCAGAAATATGGGTATAGATTATTGTAAGTGCTTCTATGGAATGATTGGTAGAAGAATCTTCCCAAAGTTTAGGAAATTTTACATCATTCAAGTCATATCAAACTATGTTTTAAGTTGTCATATCAATTAATTTATATGTTACTTATAGTAGTATTTAGTAAAAGTATTAGAGTTATTTTTAGCATAAAACCATAACTTCATGTGTTATTTGACTCAGTATATATTTATTCTTTTTAAACAACTGCAAGAATGAAGTTTTTTATTTATTTATTTATAAAAGGGAGCCAAGTTCACAAGATAGATAGATTAAGGAGGATTGAAAACCCGGTTCTCCGAGACCGGAATAGTATCATTACAATCATCCAAAAGCAAAACATCGGCACCCACATACCGGAGAATGAAGAAATTAAAACTAGAAAAAGAGTCATTCAAGCATAAATAGGCTAAAAAGTCAGCCATGCGATTCACCCTCCTCTTGAAAATTAAAGAGTTGGAATGGATTGAAAGAAATTTTTTGATGGAAAAATATGACTGTCAAAAAAGAAAAAAACCTTTAAATAGTACAAATTTATGAAATGACAAAAATTCACATTAAAATAAATAATATATTATTAACTTATTTTTAACCTAACTAATCAATAGAACATAAATGAAAGTCAAGTTGATTTCAGACAAATTTAAGTTGACTGCAATATTCTTAATATTTCAATCAACAAATTTAAAAATAGTTAAGCCGATCTAAATTATAACCGAACCGGCCTAAGTTTCCCGCAAAAGCTTTTCACCCCCTATAGAAATCATATACAATATTATAAGAAATTAACATGAAATCCCTTTTAAAGTCACAAATTTTATCAAACACATATTTTTAAAAGCATGTTAATTTATCTTTTACGACACTTTTTCTAAAAAGACGATATAGCGTTGCAAAACAAGATTGAATTACAACATCAAGAAAGAGTCCATGGATAAGTAGATGTAGTGGATGATTGTTAATTATATATTAAATGAAAACTTTATAGAAAGAGTAGAAAATGGGGTTGCAATATTAGAATCCCAACAAAGGTTAGGTGGAATCATTATCTTGTGGCTAAACAGGAAATTAAAATAATGGTGATTAAACAGTTGTTTAAGTAGCTAAACGTGGTGGGGACCTCGGATTTGAGCAAGGTTTAAGGAAATTTAATTACTTTTGTTATGTCCGATAAAATGAGTCGTTGATTGGTCGATGATATTAATTAATTATATGTTGTGAGATAACCAAAGAAAATATTATTTTAATCAACCATGTGGACAAGCTTTCACAGGTCATTTCAGAATCCATTGGTGCAACTTGGTTTTTAAAAATATTAATTATTGCAATAAAATTAAATTATGTGATGCTTTGTGTGTGCAATAGTTTAGTCAAATTCAGACGACCAACGATTCAATATATTATAATTCAATTCCAGCATCTTTGATTCGTTTTATGTATGAATTGATAACATGGCTCGAGGTTGTTATTAATGATCCATTTTTTCCTGCAGTTTATTACAAATGCAAACAAGTCACCACCAAGCGCATTGGTAGATTGGTAAGGAATTATTCCAGCTTAACTTAAGATCTCGAGTTCGAGTCTCAAGAATGCAAATGCGTTAAAATTTTGTAAAGAGAACTTTTTTGAACTTTGCCGTCCTTATATTCCTACGTACCCGGCTTGAATGGGGATGACTTTGCGGACCCACTCAGAAACTTCATGGTTTAGACAAAAAAAAAAATTGCAAACAAGTCATTTATATCAACCTACAATTCAAAATAAATATTATACTTTTATTTAAAGAAAAATAAAAAGTAATTAAATAAAGTTGTATATTTATAACAAATTCAGTTGATTCTGATTAACATATTATAAGAATTTTATATAGTTTATGTATAACTAATTTTATTTATCTATGCACAAATAATTATTTAAAAGTGAAACAAAGCACTTTTTATGACACAAAAATATAAGTAAAACAGAGAGAGCACGTCCAATTCTAATATATATTAGGACTTTAGTTCAAATTGGTGGCTGAACTTTGAGCTAAAAGTCAAAGTGGTGGTCGAACTTTCAAAAATGACAAATTAGTGGTTGAACTTTTCAAAAATTAAATAAACTAGTGGTTACCGTTACATATCA
>JAYMTA010001956.1:0-18071 GCA_036897625.1 Pelargonium cotyledonis | reverse complement strand
ATTTGATTATTATTTACTAAATAATATATATATTTAATAAAAAGAGTAGTGTTCTAACGAATTGTTTCATGTGTTATGTAAAATGACTAATCTCTTGTCCGAATGGTATTGCGAGTCGAGTTGCATACCCAAAATGGTGCTTCAGTAACTGCCATATGCATAGATGTATAGTAATTCTTGTTGCAATTATGATGAATTTGAAAACCATTTGTTCCATTGACCTTTCTTTGGTTCTGTGTTTGTTTGATATGTCTTATTATCCCTTGGGTTGTTCAGAGTAATTCATCAACAGCCACCACCTGAAAATCCTCATACACAGAGCCCACCTGAAATGTCTTCATTCTCAGAATCTATTAAGTCTAAGTGGTCTACTGCTTCTGCCAGGTAGACATGTTATGAACTTATGCATATTTGTTTTGACCGTAAGTTGCTGATATGTGTGAGTTTTGTACCACAGATATAAGGAATCAATCTCAAAAGGTACACGCGGCTTCAAAGAGAAACTACTTGCTCGTAATAACTCAGTCAAGGAGCTGAGCAAAGGAGTTCAGCGAGAGATGAGTGCAGGAATTGCTGGCGTTGCAAGAATCATGGAGCGTCTAGATATCTCCTCGAAACGAACTGGATCCTCTGTTTCCAGTTGTGCTGTTGGTGGAACTTCAGACTTATCCTCCAAAGGAAAAGGCGTGCAAGTGAACGCTAGCACTCAATCCCTTTGTAAAAATTGTGGGGAAATTGAGCACGACGTAAGTTCAGATGCATCCACATGCATCGCTGGTGCTACCCTAGACCGACTGGACTTTTCTCATTCACAGGTTCAGAAACTTATTCTTGCATCTTTCTAATTATCATACATATGCCCGCAACTTCAAAATGTCCCATAGTGCGAATGTGCGCAATATAGCATCATAAGATGTGATTGTAGAGTATCAATGTGCTTGGAAGAAGTCAAAGAAGTGAGCATTGCTAGTTTGGGTAGTTCAGTTTACGTATCAGCAGTCTGGATATCTACATGTCATTGCATTGATACTCTACATGACATGTACTGATTGGTTGACAGTCAGGAAGATAGAAATTGTGGGTTGTCCTTGGTAGCATTACTTTTAATTGTTTGTGAATGTTTATGAACAATACAAACCCTAGTTATCGACCTTTTAATTATGCATACATTGTTTTTATTTCATCTGCAGAGCGGACGCTAATGTATGCAGGCTTTGTTTCCGCAGCATTAGCAGGAGTAAGTGATCCAAGAGACGTAGTCGGATGAAAACCAATTGGGCTGTTGGTTCGCGTCCTGCATTTCCTATGTATACAAACTGGAAAGCTTAATTGGCTGGTATGGACCAGTTACTGGCCTAATAACTTTTTCTTCTTGATGTATAAGCTTGAAAAGAAGCATACATATCTTGCTTCTCTAAAAGCTTTTGGCACTCAAAATTTGGATGTTATGCTGTGCTAAGTTAATGAAAACTAATTATTGGAAGCAATGAATGATTTCAAGCTATGCTATGTTTGACTGTTTGCCTTTTAAAATTATCTCTTAAAATTATTGAATTAAGAGCAAATAAAAAAAGTAGTTGATTACTCCTTCGGTCTTAAAATAGTTATGCATGAAATACTAATCGTATTAATATATTTTATATTAAAACAGTTTCAACAAAAGTCGTGAGAGAAGAAAAGTTTATTTCAGAACAAAAGTCGTTGATCCATAAGTTAATTTTGGTTTAATTTTGGTGGAATATTTTTCCAGCATTTTTGAGAGGATGCATTAGGGTCAACGGCCACTAAGCCTAAGAGGATGTATATTTTTGTACTCTTTACCTCTTTTTATAGACAAGTCATCAAGACATTGTCACATCAAATATCAAGTTTATATACCAATTTAAGGCAGCAAAAACTTTACATACTAAATTTGGATATTTAACCAAATTTCGTGTTTTATTGGCAATCGAATCAGAGTTAAGTTAAAGTGCATGCAGGTCCAACTTATAACTTGTAAGCTGCAAACGAAGACAGAAAAAGTTGCAGCATTTCCGTCGCTGAATCAGCAACATACACTACCATTCAGAGAAAATGTTGAATGAAATTGAAGCCACAGCTTTAGATCTGTCCCAAGACAACCTCTGCAGCAGTGACCTTGAAGTCAGATGGAGCTTCCTCCACATTCAGAGCCTGGATCTTCCCATCCACAACATATGCTGACCATCTACACAAGTAGAGGCAATATCAATATCTTTGTAACATGATATCGTAGTTTTCATAATATTAAAACAAGATACCGTCAAGTAAGAAATACCTTTGGGAACGATGTCCGAGCAAAGCAACAGAAAGATCTTTCTCTAAGTTCAAACTCTTGTGGAAGCTTCCGTCGAAGTCCCCATAAAATTCAATCTACAAAAGCCAAAAAGAAAAACAAATACCGCTGCTTAAGGCCATTCACTGCATTCTTTATCATTTACATCAGCAACATAATATCAATGGTAAATAATATTGAACAACCGACGAACCATTTAACATACACTAATCCGTCAAAAAAGGGAACAATTCCTGAGACCATCGATATGTTTTATTTATTTATTTTTTCTGACCATTTTTATTCCCAACCTAACCTTCTTTCCACTTGGTCATAACAGTAGAACACAGGGATTGGAGGGGTTATCCTAGCCACTCAAAGTCGGGCTTAAATCATGGTCAGTGCAATAGTATTTCTTAATAGTAGAGGTTCAGAGAATTGGAAACCTGTGTTGGGTGGCAAGAATAAAATGAAATTATACAAAACAAGAGCATATTCTACAAATAGTATGTTGACGAACACTACAGTGTATCACATATATAGATAAAGATGATAATAAAATATTTCATATTCAGATCATTTGTACTGAAAGAAAGAACAAACTGAAAGGAACCACTAACCGCTTCTTTTGCCTCAATTTTTTCTGCCCAACCATTCAAAGCATATGGATCATTGACGGCCACACAAATAACAGAGTCAATTCCTTTAGCTTTGAACTGATCAATGCTCTTCTTGTAACTAGGCACATGCTGCTGTGAACAAACTCCTGTATAGGCACCCTGGAGAGGGTTAAGGGAAAACAATAAGGAATTATCAATCTGAATAATACCAAGAAATAGAAGGTAAAAGGGTCAAGAAACAAATAACAATGTGTTATGAATTTTAGTTCCTTGTTTCTTTGAGGTGGAATGACTCCGCAAAGGCGCAAACCAAACCATAATATCAAGTCTTGTAGTTCAAAAATTAGTTTTGGCACAGATCTTATTTTTTAAATTCAGAATACCACTGAAATAAACACCTCGACAGAAGACGGAAAAATAAAAACTTAGCCCCATTTGTTGTTCCCAACCTTCAGGGAAATGGCCGCTAGGTATGAAATAATGCTTATTCTAACATTCCTTCTATTAGTTTGTAATATTATTGTCCTTTCAAAGCAACTACTATAAAGAGATGAACTTAGAATCAAGAGACGAACAATTCCTAGTTTTCTACAGGATAGACCAAAAGCCTTGAAATTATATGTAGTCTTGAGTCTTATGTAGGCAATGGAGCAATACAGTTAAGATACATACAGGTTTCAGCATTGCAGTCCAATTTTCTTTTTCATAGTTCATTTAAAAATAAAAACAATTTTTCTCAACATCGTGAACACACAAAATGAAATGAGAAGTAAAAGACAAAGGAAACCAAGTAAAAATATCTCCAGGGCTGTATTTTGAGACGTAGTGCCTTCAATTTCCCCCATCTCTGTGTGTTGTAGAAAATTGAACCTACGGAGGATGAAAAGTTGACAAAACGGATGAAGACTATTTTAAATATCTTAGATTTTCATTCCCCCAACTTTCCATCCAACCAACCAAATACACCCTAGGCCACATCTGTCTCGACTAAAAGCAAATGTTTACAAGAATACATCAAGCTTTTAATTTCCTTGACCACATATTAAAATAAAGTAGGCATATAAAAGATGTGTCTCCTTCCTTCCAAAAAGTTCATTATTATTACAAATAGTTTTGGTGTTTTGTTAGAACATTTCAAGGATTAAATCTCTGCCACACAGCATTTAAAGACTTGGAATTCTAATAAAAATGGCCTTATGAGAGCAGTTAACACATATGCTTATTTATTCATTAACATGATATTGAAGGAAAATGTGATAGAAAAGTTTCTTATATTGTATGTTACCAGTCCTCACAAGTCAAAGGAACAGGACATCACATTGTCAAGCACAACTCTAAATGAGTGTCTTGTTTCTATTTTTAAGTTATTATATTATTGTTTTTCCCATATTACCCTTATCATTTATGCACATGGTCAGATCTGCACATGGGGTGTAGGTGAGAAAGTGAGGGTAATATTGAAAACACACTAAATTATCTAGTAATTCTTAATTTTTGCAACAAATGGAAACAGAACACTCATTTTGGGACGGAGGGAGTATGTGATTAACACATAACCACTTATTGAAGATGTGGGACAAGCACATGAATCAACTGGTATGGAGTTGTTTTAACTTAATCTAAGATCCCAAGTTCGAGACTCACGGAATGTTGTAGTATTAAAATTTAGTAGGTAGAGTTTTGCCACCTAATTCTACCCTGCTTGAATACGGATTAGTTGGCACCTAATGTGGTGACTAGACACCGAATGGTTTACATCAAAAGAAAAAAAAAAGCGGGAATGGAATCAAATTGTATTTCAAACTGAAATAGGACTATTATATCCAATAAATATTCACCGTAAAATTCAACTTGTTCATTCTATCAATCAATCAAGAAAAGTTTAAGAACTTCACATGGTATCAGTACACAAAACCTAGTTTCCTTCTCTTTTTCCAAACACCATCCCAAATGAAACTGGATCAATTTTGTCACGTATGGAATATCTTCTCTATAAGGAACGATTATACTCAATGTAAACCAAATCATTTAAGCATTTTCTATCAATTGGTTGAATCCATCAATCAAATAGTTTCATAAACTTCTGTTATGATCCATTTTATGAGCATGTCGTTAATGCTTTGATACTAGTGTCTAAGTTAATTCATATACTGTAAATGTTGTCAATTGAGTCAGTACCAATAATGGGTAGTTAGCTGAGCCAGCAGGTTAGTTACTTGCGTGAGCTGGCTTTTCTGTTATGCTTGGGAGTGAGTGCAGCAATGATTGCAATGATAGGGAATATAGTGTACTGTCAGTATTGACAGAGGTATCAATGATCAATACACAAAAATCCCTCTTTCTCTCACTATACCTCTAACTCTCTCTCTCTCTCTCTCTTTCTAAACTCTCTGTTATCCTTTCTTCTTCCTCAAGTTTCTTTGCTACATTCTGTAAAATTGATCCAGACAAATTCGATCATAACAACTTCACACTACACTACAAGCAAAGCAAGTAGAGTTTTACAAATTCACACCTCTCTAAGAGCAGTAGCTTCACCAATCTTCCCATACCCACCCACACATAATTGGGAGTTGTTGTTACTTACAATGTCCTAGTGGGTGTCTATTTGTTTAGTCAAAGAATTCAATTAGTTCTAAGGAAAACAAGGAGCTTCTAAGTTCAAAGGCCAAAGCTATGTTCAGATCATACCACCAAATTACAAACAAACAAACAAACAAACAAGAATGGGTACTAGTATCTGCATAGCCTTTAATACTCCAAAAACATTCCAAACATTTGATAAAACCCAGAGTAATAAATTACTAACAGAGAAAAAAAAAACATTATAAAAATGATCAGCATTTTGAAACATTCAAAAGAAGAGATTAGAGGAAGTTACAGGGAGACCAAAGATGACAACTTTCTTGCCCTGAAATGAGAAAACAAAAGAACCCAACAAAAAATCAGTAACGTTATTATCAAACCCTAAGCTAATATTTCATAAAAAATGGCAATTACGACAAATGAGAAGTCAAGAGTTGAATTTGGAGCACAGATGAGAAGGTCGAATTGAAAAACCTTGAAAATATCTTTGAGAGGTGTAGTGGAGAACTTGGAGGAGACACCTTCGTCCCAGCTCCGAGCCTTCTGAAGAGAAACATTTGGTGCGGCGGATACGATGTCAGTCCCCACAGCCACAGAGGCATAGCCCCTCGATGCAGTGGCGAATCGGAAACTAGTCACCATTGTTCGCTTGAGAATTGAAGAAGCCATGGTTTGCTTGTTGGTTAGGTTTGTTCCAGAATATGAGGAAGATGGTGAAAATGGTGACTGCAATGTGTTTTGAGTCCCTGGTCTCTATTGTTTCCACTTTCCACTAGCGCACTCTACTTGGCCCGTCTCAAATACGTTTTTTTTTAATTCCCGGTTTAGACCGTGAAGTTCTTGGGCGAATACAAAACTCGCGGTTGACTTCTTTAAACCGTTTTATGGTACTCGGATTAATTTTTATTTGATGGTAAGTCTCAGTTAAAACTTGTTCCTCTCTTTAAATATGTGTTGAGCAGAGATCGAACGCAAACGTTATTTCCACTCACGTATCATGTGTTGCCAGTTGCGCCACTACCTTGGGTTCAAATACGTTTTTCTTTTCAAATGAATTAATGTTATCAATGAGATAAGAATTATAGTAAGAGTCAGTTTATTAACCTTAGCACTTAATTTGGTCTGGGTTCAGCTAAGGTATGAAAAAATCTGTATTAATTTGGTCTGGGTTCAGCTAAGGTATGAAAAAATCTGTAAGATGTGCTTCGTCTGTGGCTTCGTTGGTCATGTTGATGGTGCATGCAACAAAACTGTTGAGGAGATTATCAAGTTTTATGATGAACTTTGCAAAAGCATTAGAGGAGTAGTCCTTTGTCGGAGATGAGGTCTCATCCGGGGTGGCCTCTAATTGCTAAAGAAATGCCGGTTCACAAGTCTAAGAAGCCGCTTCCGGCAATCCAAGTAGAACCTCAGGAGAGGACTATCAAGATGGTGGAGGCATCCAAAAACAAAGGTAAAGAGCCAAAGTGGAAGGAGGCCATAAATGATCCCGATTTTGATTTTGGTGGACCGTCGTCGGCTCTGGTAAACCTGTCAGTTCCCCAAGCTCCCCCTTTAGTCTTATCCCCGCCAAGGCTAACCCATCCTAGCTCATCGGAAGCAACCGAGTCCACCGATCCGGAAACAACCATCTCAATTAGTGGCAGTTCCAGTTCGTCGATCATGGCACAACTTGAAACGATCCATGCAGCCGTTGATCTGGAACATCTCATCGAACGGTCAGGTGTGTATGAGGCTTTCCACACTCTAAGCATGCTACACGTGGGATCTTCTGATGTACAATTTGTGCCAGACGGAGGGTTGATATAATATCTGGTTTCTAGTCTGGCCTCTTCTCCGGTTATTCGCCACTTCATTACCGGTTCACCGATTCCCGGACCGAGTATCTCTAGAGCTCCGCTTCTCTTGGACAAGGCCCAACAAGAGCTCCAAGGCCCAAACAATTTACAAATTGAAGAAGATGCTAATGGACTTCTTATGGTTGGGCCGAGTCGCAATATTTTTGAAGAATATGATAATTTTGTTCCTGATCCAGTTGTATCTTGTTCCCCTAACTTTGTTCCTATTTCAGTTCAACCCCCAGCTCTTCCTGTGTCCAATGCAATCTTTCAATTCAGTGCTTAGCGTAGCTCTTCTGGGGCCAGTCAGATCTTCACCTTATCTAGCCTCTATGGCTCAAGAGAGATGGTCCATGTCATTTTGATCAACTCTTTCTTTCTCCATGGGAGCTTAGGATGGTTCTTCTAATATGCGAGGTATTCTGATGATTTCTCCAGGACAATAGAGGGTTAGGATATCGGATGTGGAAAGTAGATCCAATGGATCTCCCTCGTCTAGCTCGAAAATTGAGGAGTCTCCTAAGAGGAATGCGACTTTGTTTGGTGATAGAATCAAATCCAAAAGAGAAGTTGTATCAGATTGGAGAGTCCTCTTTGGGTGGTGGTCTAGAAGATCCTTCTGATATGGAGTGTGATGCCCAGGTGGATTAAAGAAGATAAGCAGTAAGATTATAGTTGCAATTATGTAGTTAAGGATATTTATCTTTTTGTTTGACAACTTATTTTTGTAAATTAGCTGTACAACTGGTAGGTAGACAGAATGTTGTAATGTCTGATGGACTAGCCAATTTTGGTAGATTAGACATTTTCAAACTTTGGTCCACTGATCTTGTATGTACTACCTCTTTTGAATATTAACATATAAACTCGCTTTCTCTCTTTAAAAAAACTAATTTAATGCACACAGTTTGACTGTGATGACTTTTTCATTAAGCGATATATAACGAAATAATCATACAAAAATGAAAAATGACACAGTAAACATAGTCAGCGTTTTTCTCTTTGGTCACCTAAAAACTTGTGTTATTGTTAGCATACTAAAATATATTTCTGAATGATACACTCTCATTGTAGAACATTGCTCATCCTAGGGGAAATATAACTTAGTCCGAAGAAACGAATGTTACGCTCACTTTAAGATTATGTTCAATGTGAGACATTGCTTATCATCGGGGTGAAATACAACCAAGCACAAGCTAATGAATTCTATGCTTTCTCAAGAAGATGTTTAATGGTATATGTTTTTCATTATCAGTGACACAATGACTTATCACAAACAATGAATGATATGCTCACTCCTGAGTAGTTTTCAATGATACTCGTTTCTCATTATTTGAAATATTAAACTCAGAATTATGTTCGTTCACATGATATTGAAGAAAAACATTATCACATTAAAATTCACACACAAAGTTAAAATAATTTAAAATATAAGTTCAAGCATAAAAGATGAAAAAGTGAGGATAGAAATAAGAAAATCATATTCCATCCTACTTAAGTGGAAATCACAAAAGTAAGGGAATGAGAATATCAATGAAAATAAAAATGAGGAGATATTAATCTAATAATCATGGATGGAAATCACATTCTCATTCTAACCAAATTTCTAAACCAAGCACTACATTAAGGATTCTAACAAACTTCATTTTAGAATAGGAGTAATTACAAATATATACCATATGTTATACCTCTTTTTCACTTTACTACCCCATGTTTTATTTCAATACACTTAACTACCATATGTTATAACTCTTTTACATTTTACTATCCCATATTTCACTTCAAAACAGTTAACTACCCTATGTTATAACTTACATTTTACTACCATATGTTTCAATTTACAACACTTAACTACCCTATGTTATAACTTATTTACATTTTACTTCCCTGGTATTTTACCTCACAACATTTATCTACCATATGTTATTATTAATGTTGTAATATGTTTAAATTAACGAAGTTTGACTAACATTGTCACATATGCATACAAAATAATCATTTTACCTTATTTTCACCTACAAATGCATGTCATTAATGATATTCTTATTAAAATTTGTATGAAATCAATTAAAAAAACCATCTAGATAGGAGGTCGAAACACAAAGTTTGAATTTTTTATTATTAATTAATGACATGCATTTGAAAATTTGAAGTGAAAATGAGGTCTCTTTCATGCTTTTCCTTATTTGTTTTCCTGTTCTAGCTCTTGTTCGGTTTTAGCCTAGTGTGGCTATGTTTTTTGTACTTTTATTAGCTTTTTTTGAGTTATTTAATAAAAGTACTGCTTGCTTGTAAAAAAAAGTTAAGTGTTATAAAGTAAACCACAAGATAGTAAAGTGTAAATTTGCTATAACATAAAGTAGTTAGGTGTTGTAAATTGAAACATGGGTAGTAATATGTGAAAGAGTTATAAAATAGAGTGGTTAATTGTTGTGAAGTGTAACATGGGATAGTAAAATATAAAAGAGTTATAATATATGGTAGTTAACTGCACTGAAATATAACATAGGATAGTAAAGTGCAAAAAAGGTATAACATAAGGTATATATTCGTAATTACACCTTTAGAATATTTTGATAATTAATCCATAAACTCCCTGGACAACTATTTAGTACAACTTTTTTATACAAAAAAATGGACAATTATATTAGGCAGCTAGGAATAATTGATTGTTGGTTTTTAAGAGATTGAATTAGTCATGTGAGAGTAAAAAAGTGGGAACAATTTTGAGAGATGTCCATTCTCTATTCCATCCAGCAACAGCCAAACACCCAAACCCAACCCGACTATTGGCGGGGGCATGACCCCATTTTTTTAACCCGAAAAAAGAAAAAAAAACACCAAACTGGAGTGGGTTTAGATTGGGTATATAATTTAACAAATTTCGGGTAGGGTTAGGGTCGTGTATACCCGTAAAAATAATGTGCTTTAAGCCTAAAACCCGACCACCCTATAGGGTCGGGTTAGAGTTCATCAACTCGAACCCGACCCCGCTGAAATTTTGCCACCTCTAGGCTCTAGCAGGTAGGCCAGTCAACCTATCATCAGTGAATAGATACTAGACATGCATATAGTCCATCTATTAAATCAAGTTCTGAATTTCAAGTGCCAAACATCAATAACATATCCATGAGCACTTTTTTACCAAACAAAAAGAAATGAAAATCCCATCAGTTTCTACTTTTGGAACCAAAAATCTATATATGCACCACCGCGTATTGGACTCGTCAAATATTTATAGCCGCGACATCTATTCTATTCTTTTGGCCACAACTCAACACGATTAACAATGGGTTGAAGGCAAGCTAACCACATTCACAGCTAATCGACAGCAGCAAGAAATTCAATTAAAAAAGAAAAGACGTATAGTTTTCTCCAAAAGCAGAAATCACATTGCAGCTGTTTTGTCATGAAGAAAAATCTGGCTAATCGCCTGTCCAATGGTTCCACCCTCTATGTCATTATATTCAAGATAGTGGATGCCGCCTCCTATAATTACAAAATCATGACAAAAGGTTAAACCGTGTAACGACCATAGAATTCAAGATGCAAGAGATTAGCATTCACACGGGCATTGAATCACAGCTAATGAACCAAATATGAACAATATTACCTCTTGGACCGACTACGATCTTCCTCATAATCCATCACTCCACCAGGTTCAGAGTAGATCTCCTCATTCACTCGGAAGTCAATGTCGGCCTGCTTATAGTGTGTAACTTCTGCCACAATGTAAGTAAGACACATCGACCAACATAGTCCACTGTTCGAGTAAAGACTTGTGTATCTAAAACAGTTAAGCTACTAGACAACTTAGAATGAACAGGTCATTTTAATACATCTATGACATTGCCCCCTCTTAACTCCAAGACTCCGAGTTGCATGCAGAAAAGGTTGCATTTAAATGTCAAAGTGATATATTGCATTCTTTTTTGTTGACGTACAAGAACTCAAAATTAAGCTTCCAGTGAAGTTTTCTTAAAAACTATTTATATTGCCATGATGCAGCATGCACATGTTCGTGCTTAAATATGATGCGTAATCATCCCATGGTTATGGAAACACTCCATATATGCATGGCACCTAAAATTTACAAGTGAAGTTACTCTAAAAGCATATCATGACAGTGTAACAAATGAAAAAACTTCTATTTCCCCAAAATGTTCAATTACATCTATTGGCATAAAATTATGATAAGAGGTGGCAAAAGCAAAAAAAATCTCAAATATAAAACTGGATTAAACTGACCTTCAGGGAAAGAGTCTTCTTTACGTCTTCCACCCTTTCTTCAACGTCTTTCCGGTGCCTATTGTTCAACTCACTCGTAGTATCTGCCCATTTTATTTTCTCTTGAATTGAAAGAAGTAGATTGTCTGATGTACCCAACCTGTTTTCAAGCACATAAATAAGGAGCTATGTAGCAGCTATGAGAAATAGCAATTTGATAGAAAAACAATTGTAGAATTCAATTAAGTACTGAGATATTAGTCTCCTAGGATAGTTATAGCCGGGGAACAAATTTACAAGTATCTAGCTGGAATGCACAAATTTTTTTAGCAACAAAGGTGGATAAATGAAATGGAAAATGGCAGTCTTTACCTGATACTATTAGTACATGAGAAATGAATTATAAGTAGTTTTGAAAGGTTATAATTTTGAGATAACATAAACATGCTCTTAGGTTATATATTGAGTGTATTTCTTACCATGGTTAGTAGACATATTTTGTACAAGACAAATATTTTTTTGACTTGTAATTTGCAAGTTTTAAAATTTGAATTTGATGCTTTGTATGTTCTAACTTTGAATTTAATGCTTGAAATTTTGTAATAAGTTGATTGAACAATTTGAGTGCCACATTACAATGTGAGGAAATTTTTGCCAAATTTTGAAGTTACTGATATTTTTTGTGCATGTAAAATTTCACATAATTAACGGGTGGCCAGTGGGATGGGCCTGCGATTGATGGGCCCAGGCACGGGCCAACAAAAAGTGGCCCAAAAAGTAAACGTACAAGCCTGAACAGACTTGGCCCAAACCTGGCTCGTCAGCTCCTCAGTTGGAACTGTAAAATAAAGTCATTGGACTGCATAAAATGACAGTCGTAACTATTTCTCTAGTTCAGAACTTTCAGCAATTGGACTTGGGCAGCAGCATCTTTTAAGTACCATATTCAATAATGAAACAAACAAATAAACAAAATATACAAACACACGCATAAACCCAGAGAAAGAGCGGGAAAATAGAAAAAGTATTCCACTTTCTACATATGCACAATTGGACCATAGTGATCATATATGCAGGATCCACTTTCTACATATACACAACTGGACCATATTGCTAAAATATACAGGATCACAAAATAGCTAAATGCATTTTGAAACAAAGGAGTTACCAGTTTGATAGTGTCTGTATCATACTCCCAAGTTGTCCAGGTCTGAGATCCCTTCCTGCTGCAAATTGGACCTGCAATTGACAAGTTTGTTCACACTAATTAAACAACAGAGAACAGCAAAAAGTTATAACTCAAGGTGAGTGCTACTAGCTCGGACCTCAAAGCATCTTCTCAACTGATCCAGCTTTCCTCTAACTATGCCCTGTCAGAAAGTTTAAAAAAAAAACAGTAATCCAAGGATCCACCACAGCTTATTTAGACTCCAATATATAAATGAACACAAATAAAAACTGTTTTCAGAGTAACAAAATAACTATGTCTTATAGAAACCACATTGGCCTTCAATGTATTCTATGAATAATTTCAAGAACAATTAAAAATCATTCATAAGCTATAAATAAATGAATGTTTCTAAAGTGACATCTCATAAATAATCAAACATTTCCACCACAAAGAATGATCTTACAAAGTAATTATTTTTATTCCAAAATAGCAGAAAATAAAAATCAAATGACAAATGATAGGATAGACAATCTGGCAGCATGTAATATTGATAACCAACTAGAAAACACTTACAGCATACATGCAATCATTGATTAGAAAATCTTCAAGTTGACGAACATTAATAACATCTAACTCCTGAATAAGTTGATCATAGGGTAGAACCTGGAAAATGAAGCAACATTTAGTTGAAGGACAAACCCAAAAAAATTATCATCAAGAATAAGATTTCCCATAACATGTGATTATAGTGGATTCATACCAATATAAAGACTGGTCGACTGGAACATTTTTCCCATAACGAGATTAAAACAGATTTAAAAAAAAAAAAAAACAATTTAACAGAGATCTTCATATAGCAGTGAAGTATATATGAGTAAGTGAAGAGAGAGAAACTATTGATTTTATCAAAGAATCTTTTGCATAAAATTCATGGAACGGGAGTCAAACCTCCCAGTCATGCATACATGACCTGTGGAGTAATGTTCTTGGGTATGATTCTCATGAATTCTAGAAATTAGAAACTAAAAAGAAAATTAATTTGATTTGAGGCAATACCTACTAGTGAGTTAGCACAATTAGATATTTATCATCTCTGATGGAAAAACACAATGATGTTTGCCTAAATTTCACCAGACTGGCCACCTTTTATAGAATTAATGAGAAATTAATTTGCAAAAGGCATAAGAATTCCATTTGTGTCCCTGGACATGATTTAAAACAGAAATAAATGTGAACTACAATGTTTTCAAGTGGGAAGTTTCAACTGTCTAGCTCTGAGATACAGAAGCATAATGAAGTAATTCTCTTACTCATTGTGCAGGTAAATTTACATGTTCCCATAGACAAACAAGATTGTCATAGAAGATAAGGATTTAAATTTTGGATTCAAATACCTTGTTAGACTCAGCCAATGTGAGAACTGTAAGTTGTTTAAGCTTAAGGACTTGATCCGGAATCAATTGAGGAAGACAGCCAGCATTACCTACATAGCAAAACGTTGAAGTTTCCCAAACTACATCATGATATGCAGATCACCAAAAAAAAAATCCCAAGAAAAGTATGAATAGTGCAGGGCTGAATCATCATATTAGTAGCAATAGATTATCAAAAAATATTAGCAGCTGTAGTAGTTATTTAAATAAATAAAATTGTCTGATCTGGCCAAAGTACAATCTAGCAAAAAAATTTATTTTTGTTACCATCATTAAACTATGTTTTCTTGGGAAAACCCTTTTAGCTATAACTCGTCGCATTGTTGAGGATAATATGATTTAATGAGCACTAAATTTGTCTGATTAGCTCAAAGTGCAAAGCCCAAACAAAGTACAATTTGATATTCAAATAAGATTAATGAGGATGTAATATTTGAGACAATGCCTAATAAGTTACCCAAAGTTATATAACTATGTTGTCGTGGAAAAACTTTTTAAGCTATAACCTGTAACATTAATGAGAATATATGATTTAATGAACAATACATTGAGTTTATTAAATTATATAATTTGCTATATTTATTGAATTTGTTCTATATGTTACAAATTTTGATGCTTGAATTAAATACTTTTACTTTAATGAATTAACATGACTATAAAAATGTGAAGTCAAGGATTAGAACTTCAAATTATTCTTTGTAACATTTGCGAAACCAGCGTGTAACATCATGATGGGGAAACTGCAAACACAAGAAGCACACCTAACTTGTATCATGAATGCCAACTACACAGAGGTTTTGCCTTCATTGAAGTTATCATCACTTGAACATAATGCAGCTTCAATGGCCTGCAATATGAACCGAGGATGGCTTTTTGAGCTACCTTAAAGAGGGGGCACACCTAAAATATATATTCAAATCTCTAGTTCGTAAATTTTTGGATCCAAATCATCCAATGGGTATGGAGAGAAGTAATTTTATTAGCCAAAATAAAAGGGCAAATAATTAATACTGAGAAGGCAATGCATTGTGTTAATGTAATATTATCTGCTATATAATGCATTTCATTACCAAAACATAGAAGAAGGATTTCTCATTCTAACAGTACACAATAATTGCTCAAGTATATGATGATCTAGCCTGTTAACCAGCCCAAGATAACAACCTGTTGTTCAACCTTTCAACTGGACAGTTTGTGATTGATTAAACATCGTATAAAGCAAAGTGCTACACGAGGACTTATGTTTTGTTCTCATTTAGTTGTCTGTATCACAAATTATATAGCATAAAATGATCCTAACAAAAGATTGATAAATGATCCTAACACAGGGACTAGGAACACAAGACATGCACTACCAAAGGGGGAGATAAATTATCTCTAAAATGATTTTTCCTTGGGCTCAAAAGTTATGGTTCTAAACTTTAAAACTCAGGCATGGTTGAAAATACTACAAGCAACTATAATAAAATAAAATTGCAATAACCTCTTGACACCATAGAACTTTAATAAACGATAATAGCATGTGTGACATATATAGAGCCTAACAGACAAGCAATGGGTAAAACCAAGTGAGAAATAGGTTAACAATTTGATATGCTTACTCTTGTAATCACTCCATGTTCCATATGCGAATAGCTGAAGGACGTCAAGATATACAGAATGTTCAGATCCTCGAAGCTGCATAGGTTTTCTTTATCAGTCATAATAACCCTGGACTTCAAAACCCATATATTCCATATGGGAAGACTTTAATTTTATAAGATACAAATAAGTGACTTATCATTCAAAGGCCTCTACTTGATTTTATTTTGTGTTCTCCAGTTTTGTCAGCAAACAAAAGCATAACTTTTTTCACAAAACAACTAATTGAATATATGAAATTTCAATTAATCACCAAACAAACAAACAAATCCAATTCATAGTCTGCCCAGCAAAAATAAAACATATCAAAAATCTATTTTGTTGAATCAAAAGTTGTATATCAGAAAACTCTCAAGAATTTCATGAAAAATTATAATAAAAAAAGGGAAATTCAAATTCAAATAAACGAATTGAGTGAAAATTAAAATCGAACCTCGTGAACGGAGGGAACAGCAAGGATCTCGGAGAAGGCGAAGAGCGAGGGGTGCGTGGTGGCGTCGACGATTACATTCGCGAGGAGCGTGCCCTTCTGCGAGGAGGCTTGCTTCACGAAGTGATCGATTATCTCAGCTTGTTTCTGTTCAATATCCATTTCTTCTTCTTCTTCTTCTTCTGCTTCTTCTTATTCTTATGCTATGGGCATTGATGTTTCAGTAGGAGCAGTGGTTTAGGGTTTATTTTTCTTTCCTTTTACTGTTTTTTATTCTCTCGCAAAATTAGGTTAAAATTAGTGTAGTTAGGCCCAAAATGCTCTTGAATTTGGTTTGGTAATTGACAAATTTAATCTCATCTTACGGTTACAATCAACCCAAAAAAAACACTATAAGATCGACTCTCACCTATTATAATCAACCTAAAAACATATAGTAAGGTCGACTCAAGTTTATTATGGTCACCTCAAAATTAAGTTAATTGAGTCTCATCGGTTGTGGTCATTGCAAAGTCTTCTCTTAAAACTTTCTCGGCCACAGTGCCTCGAATGAGCATCTGATCCGCATAGGTGCACACCACATATATAGTCGAGACCGGACTTTCATAAACTAAAGTACTTCATCATCTTGAAAATCATGAAGTTGACCTTTGATGTGAAGTTGCATTTGTTTAGGGTATTGTTACTCATATCGAGTAAGGAATGTAAAGAATGTTATGTTGTGAGGTAAAGCACCCGTGTTATGAGTGTAGTCGGGAGGCCAAAAAAATGTGACGTTAATTTAGCCAAATTCAACACCAAGTCTCAAGGAACACAGAAGATATGCAAGCTTACAAACAATTTGAAACATTATTAGTTTAGTAAATTCATAATTATACCCTCACTTTCAAACAATTTTAGCAATGAAATTAATTTTTTTAGTTTTGAACATCCTTTTAGACATTGGTTTACCAAATTAGATCTTTATTCTAGACATTTGAAATAGATAATCCAACAAGCTCAAGCTTTGGTTGTCTTGATTTCAAGAAGCTCGCACACTGCCAAATTCTGGGAAGCCCGCTCAGCACTATGAACATCAATTATGTGCTATAACGCCCTTACCCATTTGCATTTATATATGTTGATGTTTTATTGGAAGTGTATACGTGTCAGTTCTTCTTTATTCGTTGATCTAATTTGTGACAATATGAATAACATCAATAACGAATTTACTCAATCTTTCTTAAAATAATAAGTATCATTTTTCTCGTATATTTTTGTTGCAAAATACCTATTCTCATTATATTTTTATGAAGTTGGTAATGCAAAAATTACCGATAGTATATTTACAATAAGTTAGTATCCACTTAGTTTGTTATAACTCATGATCATAAGATTATAATAAAAATTATACCATGTCAACTAGTTTCTCCATAATCTTTTTTCGGAATAAAACAGTAACACTCATTTCAAAATCGAGCAACCCAAGTTCCACATGCAAGGAACTTGCATGTAAATGGGACATGTTCACAACATTAAATGGCATTTATCAAACTGAATAGGCAACTCTATCTTTTAGGCTACGTTTGGTAAGTAGTAACAAAATAGAATGGAATGGAATGGAATAAGCATTCCAGCTAGAAAGCTTTTCTATCTGGAATGCTCATTTCACGTCATATGTTTGGTATGACCCAAATTCATTTTCTATTATAGGTTGAAAAAATTATCACTAAAATTATATTTATATACTTAGAAGAAAAAAAAATCATCATTTTTTACGTTTAATATTTTCGACATAACTATTGTATATTTCTTTAAATATATAAAAATATTGAACATAATTTAATAATGTT
>JAYMTA010001955.1:0-18078 GCA_036897625.1 Pelargonium cotyledonis | reverse complement strand
GAATCTGCCGGAGCCTTTTTTTCGGCCATTGGAGGTTATGGTGCGAAGTGGGTTCGATCCATTTTTGAAGGTCGCTTTTAATTGATTGTAGTCTTGAATTGGTAGATGGATGGAAAATTTGGAAGTGTTTTAGGGGCATTTTGGTAATTGACAGGAGATGTGTAATTGGTGCTGTTTAAGGGTTTTGGTGTTTGGATTGATTATGGTTTGGTGTTTCCCATGATGTTTTTGTTATGTAGTTTGTCCATATTTGAGTTAATTTAAATCAAACTTAGTTGAGTAATCGGCTTCAAACTTAGTTTGAACACGAGTACGATGTGTTGATGAACGATCGAGTTGAGCGCGGTAACTAAATGGACCTTGTTTCCATGAACACGGCACAACCGAGACACGTTTCATAAGACAGTATCCAAAACACATTTGATATTCATATAATGTTTGGGTCAAACTATTGGCGAGTCTTGAGCTCATACAACATGGGCCAGATTTTCAGCCCTTTTGGGTTTAAGGCTTGCAGTCTCTTAATAGGGCAGCTTGTAAGTTTGTAGGTGCAGTCTCTATCTCATGCTCCAAAGGGACTAGTCCTATAGACCTATAGTTCTATAGATGGTGCCTAATCTGGTGGATCTGGTCTGGTGGCTGGTCTTTTCTGACAAAAAGAGGCTGTCCTAAAATCTTGTCCCCAAAAGTACTGTTCACAAGTGTTCATGTTCTTTCAAAATCAAACTTCCATGGAATGACTGGGACACAGTAATTGGTAAGGTAATTTTTACTGAACTTGACTTCACTAGGATAGATTAGAGCCGATAATGCAGATTTTACGCATCTATTTTTTGTCAAGTTGTAAAAACTTAACTCAAACTAGCCCACAATTAGATTGGGTAGCAAGTTTCAAAATTTTAGTACCAAATGTACAAGTTTGATTAAACCGATAATTGGTGGGCTTAGGTTTTGGACTTTTGTTCAAATTGAAAAGTACCCTAGACTAAATCTAACAAGTCGGGTTGTGATTTCGAGAACCTAAAGGCCTAATTCGTACTCAACAAATAAAAGATGCAAATTTCGAATCATTAGTAAGGACATGAGGGGTTGGTCAAGTACCAAGTTTTACATGGAATATGAATGTGTTAAGTATGGGTTAATCAACCATATCCAAAACCGGAAAAATGTGGGTCGAATTTTTAGTTCTAGTTAATTCATGTGCAATTGTCAGCTATATTGCTAGTCAGTATCGACCGGACCGGCTCAATTGGTCCAATTTTTTTTAAAAGACCATCAACTTTGAAGATGAAGAAGATAGGATCATAGGATTTGCATTTGACGTCATCTATTGAGGAAATTCTGTAAAAATAATAATTAATTGATTAATTTTTTATTTAACTCATGAGCTATTAGCTATATATTCTCTTAACTTATTGATTAATTTATCACTATGCAGTTATTAACTTATTGTCCTTGAAAATGTTTTTGGTTGGTCAGCTAAACAAATCACTATGTTGGAAGCTAGTACAAGACTTCACATATTTGTCAATGATTTTTTTTATTTTTTATGAACTCAATTTGTAGTTGATAATTAATAAATATTTTTAGTGGGTGGATGTAAATCTTTTTCAGTTTTAAGTCAAGTAGTTGGCTGTGATCTTGGTTGGTTATCTATGAAATAGGTTTGGTCTCATAATTAATAATGTTTTTAGGGTTGGTTCAATAATTATTATTATTTTATGAGCCATCGTAGTTAGTTTTCTAACTAGTTGTAGTTGGATATATGGATCTTCAATGATCTTTGGCGCAAATATAATGTAAAACAAAAATTAAACATGATATACCAATCGATGGTTGGTCCAATGGTGCCAGGGGCTGAACTTTGGTAGGGCGGACCACAGTTCGATCCCCCACAGCCGCGATTGGGAGGAGCGCAAAACTTGAACCCTGAGACCAGCTCTGAATGGGATTAGTCTGAGTGTGGTAAAACGGCTTAAAATTGCCAACCGTCAATAGTGCGGGCCATCACAGGAAACCCATGGTTTAACGAAAAAAAAAATTAAACATGATATCAAATCAGTTTAGTAACTAATATAATTAGATGAATTAATTGTCGACACACTCGATATTTAAGCATACCTGAGAAGGATTAGTATGGAGGAAAGTGACTTGCTCTCGGAATGAATTGAAAATTAATCAGACGATGAAAACACACTTACAATTATGAATTGTCTCTCTGAGGTCGTTTAATGGCATTTTGAGGTCATTTTGTGTGTTTTATTGGTCATTTTAAAAAATTTGGATAGATTGGTGATGTTGTTTCAGGGTTTTGGTAGAATGTTAGCTTCAAGTTGTCATAGATAGTTTATGTTTACTCCTCAATTAAGAATTCCTTGGAATAATACATAAAATGTAGCTCATGTTTGGTAATTAGTTATATATTTAGTTGGTTAATTATCATGATTATTGACTAATAAGAAACATAATTCTCTTCAATAGATTTTGTATTATTATTCAATAGACTCGTTACGCGTTAATCAAAACATATTTAATATAATTTTGTGATGCACAATTATACAAAAATTAAAGAAAAAAACTTTAAAACACACAAATAGTAGTATTTGAACGTCTCTAAAATGGCCCACGACGACGACGGACATAATAATGCACATAATATTTTTTTATTGGGTACTTTTTTCAATTGAATTCCAATTTATTTCAAATATGATATTTTAACATTGCCCATCTAATTTTGAAATCATAAGAGCATCTCCAACGCATGATGTTAAGGAGATGCTTGAGTGCTTGGCGTCGGCGCTAAGCTCTGGAGTGAGAGGCGCTTGAGTGGGTTGTGTTGGCGTCGACGCTTGCCGTGGCGTCGGAGCTTGACAATTTCACTTAAATTTAAATTTAATCACACAATTTTCAATGCTCAAACAATTTTTTAATTTAAGTTTGAAAAATTAGCCATTGATATACCAATTAAAAACTAGCCGTTGTAGTAAACACGTTAAAAATTAGTCGTTAATATATCTGTTAAAAACTTGCCGTTATAATTTGACCGTTAGAGATTCATTACAATTACTCTATAAATTGAGTACTATTTCTTAGTCCCAATTAAGTTCTCAAATACGCTCTATTCTTCCAATAGCTCACATTCTCAAATTCTTCATCAATGGATCTTCTTCAAAATTGTAATTTTTCAAATATGTTCAACTTTACAAACTCTCCAAACCCAAACACATGAAACTTGTGGTGACCGATACTTCAAATTTGACAGATTTTCGAAAGAGAGAACATCAAATTCAGATTTGTTCGGTGATGATAATTAATATTTTGATGTCATTTTTAATGTATTTTTCTATTATATTTATTTTCACGGTTATTATATATTATTTTTTTATGTATGCAAATTTTCTTTAATAAAAATATTTATTTTCTTATCTAATATGCTTTATATTTATCAAAATTAATTTATGTTTAATTTAGTTTTTTCAACAATAATATAATAAGTCATATTACATAAAATATTAATTTCATGAATTATTAGTTTATGTAAAAAAATTGCTAGCATTGGAATGAAAAATATTAAAAAAATGTTAAAGCACTCACTTGATAATGTGGCGCACACACTCTCTCTCCTCTTAGTATTCCCTTGGCATCCATATGCATTGGGATGCCCTATCACAACAATGGCATGAGAAACATAAGCACCAATAAGAGACAAAAATGTTTCCTTCCAAAATGGCCTTCACCTACGGATCAACCACAACAAAATTCAACATTACTACATAATTATTGAGACAAACCTACCTATATAGCCACATTCCTTTTTCCATGAAAATGGTTTGTTGGCTCAATGTTTATAGCCATGATGATTGGACAATTTTGTTTTTAGCTTTCTTTTTTGACATTTGATATGATTTATTAAAAAGAGCCCACATTGTTGAAAATAAAATTCATGAGCTTAGAAACTCACAAACCAAAACTTGGATTTGTCTTTTAATGGTAGCTTTTGCTCTCGGAGTGTTATTTTCTTTCTATGGATTGAAATTGAATCATTGGACAATGAAATATGGACGCTTTTTTTTTTTTTTTTTCAAATTAAGTTTTGGATAAACTATTTTCCTTCAAGTTTCAGCTCAGTAAATAAAGCAATCTTAATTAAATCAACACATATTTTTAGGTTTTGGGTCAACTTAAACCAGTTCAAAATGTTTTTGATAATTAAAATGGGTCAAATTAAACAATTTTGTAACCGCACCACTTACAAATATACAGAGAATTGCCTATCTAATTTAAGTTCTCGTACATCAACTCAAATCTAAGTTGGAAATTAAGTTGTCATGTCTATTTAAACTATTAATTAAGTTACATAGCTTATAATAATTTGAATATTTAGATTCAATAAAGCAACAAGATGCCGTAGTGACCAAATGTTGAATTCAACACGGGCCTCATCGGCTTCACCCATTTGTGACTCTACCGATAGTTGATATGCACCCAATAGTTACTAAAGCAAATAACTTGAAATTTAAACTTGTTAGTACCTAGATCCCGACTCACATATTTTTGTGTCTTTAACTCGAACAAGATATATCCGATCAAATCTACACTCTAATTACAAAACTGCATAACTAAACTCACACGTTTTGATCTAAAACTTCAAAACTTGCACACTATGTAGATCAAGATTAAAATTAACCTCATTCTACATTAAAAAAAAAAAAAAAAAAAAACTCAATTTGAAACCAAATTACTACCTTTATAGGCATACCTTCAATCACAAGATAAAAACCATCTCCTATTGTGCATAGGTGCCACATTTCATCAAGCACAAAGAGATAACAAAAGCAAAGATGTTGGAGAGAGCAAAATGGTGGCCACTGTGCAGAGGAGCTATAGCTAGCCAGCTAGAGCTCATGGGTTAGTGTGCACTTAGGGAGATGAGGGCAGGTAGGGACATGAATGGACCAGTAAAGTCCCATATGGTCCTTGTGGTTGTTACATTTTTGGTGTGCCCTCACCTGCCTCCTTTAAACCTCTTCCCCATGCAAAAACCCACTATTCACTACCTCAACAACACCACACCACACCACAAAACCCACAATATTTGACATTTCCACACACCATCATTAACCACACACAGCACACCCATTGTCTCCTAAAGATTCCTCTCTTGAGCCTTCTCTTTCTTTCTCCAAGTTTTTTTTAGGTGGGGCTGCTCACCTTCCCTGCTTTGTCAGTACTCTTTTTATTCTCAGTAGAGAATAAAAATCAGCTCAGTGTCCTCACAACATTAGCCACTCCAAAAAAAAAAAAAACATTTCTTCTCTGGCTATCTTCTGTGCTCATGATGAAGACAATCATGGCTGCCAAGTCTCCTCATGACTCCTTCTCTAAGAGGGACTTCCATTGGAAGAAGAAGACGGTGGAGGACGGGGACGACGAGGAGGAGATCCTGACGTCGTTTGGGTCCTCCTCCCACTTCTTCGACGAGAAGGAGAAAGAGGAAGACGAGGAGGAGCTTAGAATCTCGGCGCCAGTTGCGGCGCCGAGAAAGAAACAGTCTGTTGTTTCTGTTTCTAAGCTTAGGTCGGCTCTTGCGGTTTTCCACCGCAAAAGCCGGCCTCTCTGTCACTCGGGTCGGCTGGGGACCAAAGTGACAGGGACTTTGTTCGGGTACCGGCGGGGACACGTGCATTTCGCGTTTCAGGAGGACCCGAAGCAGAGCCCGGCGCTAATCATCGAGCTGGCGCCGCCGACGAGCGTGCTGGTCCGGGAGATGGCGTCCGGGCTGGTCCGGATCGCGCTGGAGTGCGAGAAGAAGACGGAGAAGAAAGGGTTGAAGCTGCTGGAAGAGCCGGTTTGGAGGACGTACTGTAACGGGAAGAAGTGCGGGTACGCGATGCGGCGCGAGTGCGGGCCGGAGGAGTGGAAGGTGTTGAGAGCGGTGGAGCCGATCTCGATGGGAGCGGGAGTGCTTCCGGGGAACGCGGACGGAGCGGGGATTGAAGGCGAACTCATGTACATGAGAGCGCGGTTCGAGAGAGTGGTGGGCTCCAAAGATTCGGAGGCGTTTTACATGATGAATCCGGATGGAGCCGGCGGTCCGGAGCTCAGCATCTACTTGCTTAGAGTTTAGCAAAATATTTGGGTTTGAGCTTGATCTTAATTAATTTTATGTTTAAATTAATTAGATTAAGTTGGTATTTTAGCTATAAAAAATGAAAATAGTGGAGGGTTGATTTAGCAATTCTTCATGTTTTTTTTTTTTTTTACTGTGTGGTAATTTTGGGAATGGAAAGTTTGGGGTACTTTGTATTAATATTTGGGAAATGGGCAATGGAAGTAGTATACGTTAGAGAATGGGTTTGGGGTATAACCATATGTATAGGTAGTGTAATTTTTACTTTTTCTTATTGAGATTGGAAACTATATAAAATTAGAAACATTTTGAGTATTACGTTATTTTGGTTTAAAATTTTGATTCTTCGTTTTCTTGTCTGCTACTTCCTATGATTCGTGTAAAACATTTTCTTGTCTGCTACTACCTATGATTAGTGTAAAACAACTATTTATAGATTATCAATTTTTATATATATATTTTTTTTTTACAAGCAAGCGGTATTTTTTATTTAATAAGATCAAAAAAGGTCAGCAAATAAAAATACAAAAAGGAGATGCACCGAAACCATCATCTGAGACAGGTGATGGGTCTGGCCATCCAAAGCGAAAAAATTAAAATCGACTACATAAGATGGATCAATACAGGAAACAAAGAGAAAAGGCTAGACAGAGATCTCGACGGATGGGTAGACGTTATTGAAAACGAACTCGTTACGTCCGAGTGAGTTAAATATTTAAATATTTATGAAGCTTGGTTGGTATGCTTATTTATCAATTAATTTTTTTCTTTTTGTTAGATTGGAATCAACAATTTGATAGTTATTTTATATTTTTATAGGGTTTTTGTTACTTGTTGAATAGTTTAAATTTATATATTTTTAATGGGACACAAAAAATTGTTGAATAATAATGAAGTGATGAATGTGATTGGTGTATGATTTTCATACGATGCTGGGCACAAAAAGATCTATTGGGATTCTCTATAGATTTTGTGCCATGCATTATTTGATCTCCAAAAGCTTCTGATTTTGTGCCCACATGCCTCCATGCTCTTGCTTTATACACACTTTCATTAGTTTCTAGTTTCAAGTTCCAAACTCTATCTCCCATGCACCTATAGATATTTATTTGACCAAGTTATGATATCTACTAGAATTTTGTCTCGATTTTGCAAGAAAAATCGAGTTTTTGTTTGAATGGATTTCGGATGTTCGCATATTCGATTCTAGATTACTAGCTATATAGTTATGCGTATGTATACATATATAAAGATAATTCAATATCTAGAGAACATGATATTTCATTTATTAAGTTGGATATAAACATAAGCTGGTATTATTTTATTAATTCACCGAAATCTAAAACCCTAAGGATTAGGTTGTGATTGTTTTATACGTACAAAAGGAAGAGAGAAGACAGTGCATGTAGAGACAAAATAGCCACAAAGCACAAAGTGAATATTGTAAGATGGTTTAGAATAAGAACAAAATCTTCAATTTGGCAGATTATATGGACCTTTTTGCAATGGTTTTTTTCTTGATAATTCCAAGATTTTAATTTTAAAAAGATGTGCTATAAACAACACATTGGTATTTGAGTAGCTTTTTTAAACTTGTTTTCTTCTTGGGGGATTAGTGAACTATTATGCTTCCAATATTGACCAATATATGATCTAATTAATTGTTGGTGAGCTATCAAAGTAGGTCAGATCAAGCGGTTAAGCGTTTCGGATTCTCTTAGAAATCTCAGGTTCGATTCTTCCTGCATGCGGTATGGGATGAGTTATTTGGGTTTATTGGGAAGGAAAGAGCTACCCTCTTTATTTAGATCAACTTCAAAAAAACAAAAACACGATTTTCAATCTGTAATAAAAGAAGCTTCTTGGCATATGCAAAAAGTTGTATATGCTAGAAAAAATTTAAAAAAAATTGTAGTTGAGCTTTTTACAATCAAGACTTGTTCACATTTAAACTATTTTTAGCACAAGTAAAGCATACTAATCATTTCTAATTAACAAATTGATGTTGGAAGCACGAAAAAAATCAGCACGAAATTGTTTAAAAAAATATTACTTTCAAGCATAGAATTCAAAAAAAATGATTTATTTATTTATTATTTTTTTTTTTTGCAGAATCAAATAAGGGAGAAATGATTAAATTAAATCATTTCATTTACAAAATTTAGATTCAAATAGCATGCTAATGCTTGATTATACTCTAAAACTTAAGATAAATTCTCTTTTAAAATTTTATACAATAGAAAATCAATGATGGGTATTTGGAGAATGACTTTTTCACATTTCTATGGTCACAAAAGTGACTCACCTAATTAAACATGATTAGTACAAGCTTGGTGTTGGCATTTTGGAAAAACCATCCCCTCAAGAAACAAAATTGTGATATGACAATTCTGATCTTTTTTTTTTTACAATAATTCAAAATATAACCAAACAAGAAACCAAAAAATTAGAATATATAAATATTATTCATCACATAAAAGAGTTGCCAACAATACAATATAATTGATCTCACATAACATGGAACCATTAGTGTTTCGTTGACACATTAATTAGATAATACAAGATCATATACATATTTAATAATTAAATTACACAGCATTGATAGCAATCTTCATTCCCATAGCGCAATGGCCTTCTATTCCACAGATGAAATAGTTCCAGCCTGGTTTGAGAATAACTCTATCATCTCCTGTTGAGTACACTTTCCCATCTGGTGGTACTGTGCATGTGTCATAGCTTGCTTTGCACACCTCCACCACATTGTGTGTTTTGGGTGTGTATTGAAACACTACAAAACCATCACATCACATCACCAATTCCTGTTAAACGTCTCGTGTTCGAAATTTACTACGTGCGCGTTGCATGAGCATTGTTGGTGATAGAAGTCAGATGTGTTGTATGGGCCGACACAAGCACAACACGTTTGAGAATAGTGTTGGTGTGTTGTGATGGAAGTCGGATATGTGTTGTATGACTATGATGAGTCAACATGCACAACCATGACATGTATAATATTAGTGTTGGTGTATTGTGTTTGTGTTATGTTAAATATTAGATATGTGAAGATTGAGCCAACACGTGCTGGACAGTGGACATGTTTAGTAGAAAAGTTGTGTTGTTGTGTTGTGTTAGAAGTTGTACGTATATGTATTGCATGAGCCAACACGAGCACGACATGATTAATAAGTGTAGGTGTGCTATGTGTTTGTCGTGCTAGAAGTCAAATATGTGATGTGCAAGTCAGTATAAGCCAAAACAAGCGCGACACGTTCAACAACGCCAATATGCTGTGTTAACACAAACACATGCAAAAACCTGCAATCCGACCTGACCCACTACTCCAACTCCCACCTCTTACAGGTCAGAGTCGGACAAAGATCTTTCCAACTCCAAAATTGAACTGTTGACAAAATCAAGTCTTTTCACCCTAAAGTATCCCCTCAAACCCACATCTCATACATATTAGAATCAAGTTTAGATCTTTTCAACCTGAGTGGTTAGTTAAATAACGTACCTAGAGTATCACCGGGTTTGAAGGTCTTGCCCTGAGGCCAATCCTCGACACGAAAGGTCCAACCAGTCTTCTCTCCGACCACAAATAGGTCACCGGGTTGGCCATGGAGGCCGGGGTGGCCATGGTGGCCATGGCCAGCATGGGCAGTGTCACAACAAAGCAGCAATGTCACACCCAAAACAAACAAGGTTGCAACAACTGCACTGCCTCTTCCTTGTGCCATTTTATTTATTTATTTACTTTATTTTCTCTCAGATATATATCGCTGCAACGTTTTCTCTTTGTCAACAATAATTGCTGCATTTATACTCAACAACAATTATAATCACCATTTTACAGCCACAATTAAGCTTTTGGTTGTGCTTGTTTTGCGCTAAGAATCTGTGGTTAATAATATTGGTTAGATTAAGTAAATATGAACATCCCATGTTTTTGCTAGATTTGAGCTGCTTTAGAATTTGACCAATTCTAGTTATAGCATATTTAGATATTATTACTTATTTTTGCCACTTTGAGATTTAGAAAAGAAGATAAATTTAGCATAGCATTTTTGGAAAGCACAAGGAAAATGTTTCCTTTTAATTTCTTAATTAGGAGTATTATTTTTCATATTGACACTTAATTTGTTTTTGACATTTTGTTCTAATCTATCTCGCGATATTTTCAAATTTATCTGACATGACAAACTCGTCACATTAGCCTAATTTAACAACTGAAGATGCGTATTTCATAACCAAGTGAAACAATACGAATGGCTTGAGAATTAAATATTAAAATAAAACATTTTCCAATCTATAAAGATGAGCAATTACTTTTTCTTATAAATATATGGAATAAAAGTTATTCAGAATACAAGTTTTGTACCAATGAAACAAAGGGTAGGGACCAAATACAAGTCCCCAAATTACTAATCATCCTTCAACCCTCACACTAGACTGACTTTTATCATATACAGCAGAGCTGACATTTGATATGTTGAAAACACCTCACTCGCACACGACCAAAAAGAAGTACAGGTATGGGTCTATATAGATTGAGTGTGGTTGATCGACCCGATTTACACTTTTCCTTGGTAAAACCGACATTTTGATCAAGTCTATTTTATGCAACTCGAACGCACACAAATATTGTCACATTTTGGGGTCCCCGCAAGTTCAGCTCAAGACCTTTCAGTCTTTCACCACTTGTTGTAACCTCCTCTTCCTCCACCTCTACCGCCGCCGGAATATCTTCTGTCAGAGAAACCGCCGCCCCTTCCACCGGAAAACCTACCACCACCTCCGCCATTTCTCCTATCTCCACCGCGACCGCCAAATCGTCCCATTCTTGACCGATCTCGTTCTTGTAACGGTGGCAATGACTTCAACACCTCTATACGGGCATTATTTTCATTTTCCTGGGCTGAAACAAAAAAAAACAAGAGAAACAAAGAACATGTAATGTTGTCCCGAAAGTGATCTATAGTCAAGGATTCAACAACTAGTTTACAAAACTAATATATATTTCGACCTATGACTCTCGAGAGATGCAAATAAAGCATGGGTGATATTGAGGATTACCAGAGAGATAAAGGTCCAAATCGGCAGCTGGGACATCAAAAACGGCACCGTTTCCATCAGCAGTGAGAGTGAGACCCTGCAAAGCATTAACCTTTTCTTCGGGCAGAAGTCTTCTCATGATACCAAAAGCATACCTGAGATATGATTTGTAAGGAAAAAAAATGTGGTCAAGACTCAAGAAAAAGTAGCTGATTAAACAATGTTCGTTAGACTTTGTGTTAGTAATGTATTTTGGTTACTGCGCCGTGCACCAAAATTTGCACACAATCAAACAATATCGTCAACCCAAAAACAGACACAGGCAAAAGAGCAAGCTTTCATTAGCAATCTGCGTCTTCTAATAAGAATATCAGATATGTCCTAAAGTCTGTTTTAGTCTCTTATGTTGAGAACATAGGCAATAGTTTAGTTCTTGTTCTTCTTCCCTATGGAAGCGTTTCGATTTCAAATATTGGAACGGGAAAGGGAACGAGATTCGCATTCCAAAGCCATTTTGATGACCAAAAAGTCATAATCCAAATATTAAGAACGAGGATCTTATTCCCATTTCCATTCTTGATGCCCATTTCCGAACAAAAAATCTAATTCAAACCAAACGCTTTGTAACTGCTTTTAGTCTAGTTCAGGAAGTTAGTTTCTTGAGTGCTTATCATAACCACAATGAGTTGACGTAACTAAGTTAACAGAGTACTTTTAGTTTGTACTTTATCGTCAATGTCCTCAACATTATAAAATAGAGATAAAATGATATAACATAAATGAAAAAATGTCTAAATTGCTTACGAAGGTGAGAAGATGGGTCGTCCATTCTCAAGAAGCACTGTAACATAGTTCTCCAAAGACGTCAGAAGTGATCTGGTCTTCATTTCAGTATAACCCTACAAAATAAAATTGCAATGAGCAATATACTGTCATCCTTCAGCAAAGATAAACAAAATTCAAAGATAATCAAGGTGGAGGGAAAAACATACAACAGCCTTTGCGATTGCTTTTGCAAGCAGATCTACAGCTGACTGACCGGAATTATTCAGTAGCTCTTCAGCCGCAGACTTGAAAGCAGGAATTACACTGCAATTACATAACTATTAGAAGCTAACAGAGTAAACCGTCATCTTTAGCGATATCCGTAAAATAAAATACCAAGTTTACCTATCAGAGATTTGGGATATAACCTCCACTGCAGATACACCAGCGGCTTTAGCAATATCAGCTGGCTGAGGAGCAGACACGTGCTCAAATTTGACACCTGTTTCTCTTTCTATCTTTGATATATTTGACTTTCTTGGGTCGTAAAGCATTACCGCAATTCCAGTATTTCCTGAAAAAAGTGTCATGTCTCAGTACCTAAACGAAGTCCAGCAATTCTAAATAAGAATGTGTCCAATCGACCATTTACCTGCTCTTCCAGTGCGTCCGGATCGATGAATATAGGCTTCTATATCTCGAGGAGGCTCACACTAAAGCATAAAAGACACCCACATCAGAATACCTAAGAGTTAGGACAAATAGATATTACAAACATTCGTAATGTGCCTGCTCAGATTTGTACAAACCTGGATAATTAACTGCACGTCATTGATATCTAGTCCACGTGCAGCAACATCTGTGGCAACTAAAGTCATGAACTTGCCTGACCTAAATGCACTAAGTGTAGCCTGGAAGTAACAAATGAAATTTATAGAAGGAGGATTCATAATTATTAAGCAAGGTTATCAAAAAATAATTCTTCCCGTCTTTTGAATAACCATCTAGTTTCTAAAGCTAATTACCTCACGTTTAGTCTGCTGTATGTCCCCATGAATTTCACGTGCTCCAGGCAACAACCCTGTAAGTTCGGAAGCATCGGCCTTTGTCTCGGTAAAAATAATTGTTCGGCCTCCACTGTATCAGAACCACCTCAAGAAATAAATAAGAAAGCAATAATGGAAAAGAAAAAAGGAAAAAAAAAAAAAAAAACCTAACCGACCATTGCAAAAAACAAACCTGCTATAACAGCGAATAATATCAGGAATAACCTGTGCTCTTGCTGCATAAGAACAGGGAAGAACAATATGCCTAACACTGGTGCTAGCTTTCATTTTCTCATTGCCAACCAGATCAGTTGTTTTCTTATCAGGTTTAAGAAATCTAGAAGATATCTGAAAATGCAACACTGATATCAGTCAAATGGACAAAAGGTGCATGCATTTGTGCGAACACACTATAGCTTTACAATTTACATACACATTTTAAAAACGTATACAGCATTATAAAAATTGTAAAACAAGATCTCAGGTAGGAGACAGACATTTTTCACCCAAGCCGGTAAAGTTGCACTAAAGAGAAGTGTCTGAACTTTACTTGTGTCCTCAACCTGGCCTGCAAATTCAACAAAAAGAGTCATTACGCAACGCCGCAACCATGTTAAACCTTACAATGTTAGTGCTATGACTGTTATCTGATACATGGTGTAGAGCAAAATATAGCAGTATCACTACGCACTAAATATTTATGATCAAATTTTATTGCACTGCCATTTACTCTCATCTAAAATATCAACGAGCACCCTTGAGAGACAAATCATGAAAAGCATTTCACCTAACTCTTCTTAAAGGATGTTCCTAGATTTTTCCACAGAGCCACAAGGTACGTATACAGAAGAGATCAAACAGGATACACTTGCATGTCATTTGAAAATTACAAATCATTAATACAGAAAACGGATCAAATTAAGAAAGTATCTGATCCCTCCCCCACAATTTGCATTGTAACTATTGCCGGCCAGAATGTTCCATTTTGGAAATGGACTAAACAAAACACTATATAAATTACAAAATGATAACAAACCATTAAAAACACACAGAACACACAGACTAATTTAGATAGTAAAACCACACAATAATGAGATAAACAACATACCTAGAATGTGTTCAACATCATCCACAAAACCCATGTTAAGCATCTCATCAGCCTCATCAAGAACGCGGAATATCAAAGATCCAAGGTTAAGATTCCCCCTCTCTAGGTGATCCTAACCAAAAAGTCCAAGAGAGGCAGAGTTAACAAAACCATAACATACATAAGTGTAACCAATATTGACAGACCTCATAAAAACAAATCAAATCAAGGGCAAAAGAGTTTACTTTAATCCGGCCAGGTGTCCCAACAACAACATCAACCCCTTTATTGAGTTTAAACTGTTGGCTGGGGATGGATGCTCCTCCTCCCCCATACAAACAGCATGAAGACAATCCCAATGACCTGCCATAAACTTCAAAGTCACCATGCACCTGTAAGGAACCAAAAACACAATGTAACAACATACGATGACACCGACACCATCAAAGATTGTAATGTTGTACCTGATTAGCTAACTCTCTAGTTGGCAAAAGCACTAGAACACTAGGTGCTCTCCCATACCCAGTCTTCTTCCTTGACTTTGCAGGACCATTTGTCAATGACTCCAATATAGGCAACACAAAAGCAAGTGTCTTACCCTATATAGTTGCAAAAACAGCAACACAAACCAAAAATCACATAAACTCTACCATTTTAAACTCATCAGTACAAAATCTTTAAGAAGTTCAAATTTTCAAGAACAGGGCATAACCAGACCTGACCAGTTCGAGCTCGGCCGACCAAATCAGACCCATCGAGAATGGTATCAAAGGTCATAGCCTGAATGGGAAACAGCGATTTGATCCCATTCTCCTCCAGCTTCGCCTTCAACGGCTCAGAAATCCTGAAATTCGAAAGCGCATTAGGGTCCTTCTCTTCACCGCCACCTTCCTCCACCTCACTCAGCTTCGCTTTCTTCTTCTTCTTCGCCTTCGAATTGACATTCTCTTCCAGCTCAGAGCTGTTGTCGCTCCGGTCATCCCCATTCTCAACCTTCCGCTTCTTGTCTCTCTTCTTGCTCTTCTTCCTCTCCTTCTCCGCTTCAGAATCAGACGCCTCCCTGCTCTTCTTCTTCTTATTCTTGATCGAGGAATCGTCAATTTCTAGGGTTTCGTCTAGGGTTTTGCTCTTGCTCTTCTTCTTGTCCTTCATGGTGGCTTCAACAGAGTCACTAAAAGTCAAAAAAGGCATCACTTTTCTTCTATACAGAGATAGAGACAGTGTGTGTATGTGCTAAAGTTTGGGTCTTGTCGGTCTCGGAGCTTCGCCGGCTACGGTGGACGGTGAATTGCAGAAGCGAGAGACGAAGAAGAAGCCGTTAGGGTTTTTGGTTTTAAGGCTTTGGCTGACCAAGCGGTCAAGATAATTTGAACCGTTGGATGGAAAGAGCATGTTTGATTTTGATCATAAGCCGTTGGATTTGAATACATTGACGGTAAAATATCTAGTTTCGCCTGACGGCGTCGTTTGTGGGAATTACCTACTAACTATTATTTGCGCGAAATTATTGAACTTTGCCAGGTGGCACTGACAGCATTGTCTGAGTTATGGATCTGTTCAGTGTTGGGCTTTTGGGCCATTTGTGATTAAATTTTGGGTTATTGTACATACAAATCTTATTAGGCCTGTTTCTAGCTAGAGGTGGTAAAAGTTAGGGTTTGGGTTGGGCAACCCGAACCCGGCCCCATATGGCTTTTAGTTTGGTCGGATTAGGGTCTGGTTTCGGGTAGATAAATGAAAATCCAAACCTACCAAAACGGGTTGGGCTTCGGGTACCCGGTGGGTCGGGTCCATTTTGCCTGCTCTAGTTCTAGCCCGTTAAGTTGTGCTCAATTTCAATTTGAGGCTAAAAAAACTCGGGCGTTTGTATTTTGTAACATATTATCGGTTATTATCATTGTACCTAAGTGGTGAGACACGTGCATTTTTGTCTGATTCATTGTTAGATATACTCATAGACAACTAGCATATGAGTTGTCGCGTGTAATACAACCAAATCCAAGAGAAACTTGGGTTGTCAGGAAACTTTGCCCTAAGACAATAAGAACTTGCAATTGGAGGTGACAATTTGGGCTCGAACAAACCCGAGATATTTTGCAAGTTTGGGTCTCATTAAATCAATATGATTATCTAAGCCAAATTTTCATTAAGGGTTGGGCTACTCGTAACGTTTCTATGAATAACCCGAGAACTAAAACCTGCAACTCGCACAATCGCACTCCTAGTGTGTTGGATTCTGGTTAGGTCTTTTCAATCATAACCCAAAAATCTCATATTGAAATTCAAATTTTTAGCTCTACTTTTATTTTGTCGAGTGAGGTTCCACCAACCACAACACTACCTTTTACGTAACTCAAATCTAAACTTCTTGTGACGGAAGTGTTTTTTTTTTTTTTTTTTTGCGGCAGGATTTATTTGTTGTAAAAATTGTTTTTCCTAGTACTTCTCAAATTCTAGTTAACGTGACAACATTTTTAAGGTATAAAGATCTAGAGTTGAAAGAAAACAGCTCTTTAACAATTGCTTCACATGTCTGACGATGGTATGAATTTTAATATTCTCCGTGACAATTATACATATGGTGGTTTATGGTCTCCTTCCTTACCTACAAGCCAACATTTCTTCTCCTTGCAACAACCCAAATCCTCAAATTTCAATATACCCACCTAAATTTAATCATACTTCTTGATTTATTTCTCTTTAGCATAGTAAAATTCAAGCATGTAGGTATGCACAAGAAGTGTTAGGTTTATTTATGTTATCATCTTCAAAGTCTTTGATTTGATCTCTTTGCAACCATTTGTTGCATATAGTAGAGCCTTATTGATTTTATGAATTATTTTATAATTTAAAGAAGATGAGTGAGTGAAGCTGGTAGCATGCTAAACGACCATAGCCTATACAACATTCTTCTGACTTAACCAACTTATTGAAAACGTATTTAATCTGGTAGGTCTTTAACTACTAGGTATATATATGTGCTCGAATGGTCATTTGGCATGTTCAGACTATTGGTTGATTTGCTCGATCTCTATATGTGGTTAATTCGACCGCTAGTGGGCTGTGCCGTGGCCAATTTAATTACACATTTGACAAATTCAAAATTGGCCAGCAAATACAATTACTTGAGCCTAAAGCAACAAGAGTAAATTCAAAAGAATAATCATAATATTGGCAAAACCAGGTACTAGGTCAAAATGTGAATGTGTACTATAACAATTGGTTGTCATCAACTTACAAATAATAAGAATAGTAGTTTCTGTTATTGGCAATTTTCTTTGAAACCAAACATGGTAGTTGGTTTTTGACAAATTCAAAGAGCAATAAAATTGGATCACATGTTATAGTAGAAAATTTGAGCAACTTCTGCACAATATTTGACAAAAAAAAATGTGCATTGACAAAATTGTCTCTTGTTTGATATGAAACATGCAACACAAAAAAGTCAACTTAAAGAAACACTATGTATCAATGTTCCTAAGAAATAATATATTTAATAAATTTATTGAGTTAAGATATATTAGTTTGGACAATATAAACAAATATGGTACGAAATGATAACAATTTATAGTCATGTATATCAATATATGTTATAGTTAACAATAACACGAAATTTGAACATTAAGATGAGTATTAACAATTTTTTGGTGTAGAATGATATTAACAATTTTAGGACAATATTAAGAAATGGTTAAGTTCATGATAGATATTTTAAGCATATTTTAGTTCAATTTGTTCTATTAGATTGTGATGTAAATCTTCAGGTGACATTTCTTGCAATTGTATATTGCAATGGAATTGTACTCTAATATTTTATTTTATTAATAAACTTAATCTAATGAAATCTAAGATTGGTCAAGGTGAGACAAATATGCTTAGATAGACAAAAATGTATACAATTAATTATTGAGAGAAGGCAACAATTGAAAAATAATTGACTATATTATTTTTTATAAAATATTTATATTTTGAAGATGTGTTCAAAAGAAAACTCTAAG
>JAYMTA010001954.1:0-18080 GCA_036897625.1 Pelargonium cotyledonis | reverse complement strand
TATATTTAAATATATGTATTGCTACATTTCTAAATCTAATTAATTTAATATTTATATTGTATAATATGGAATATAAGATTCTTCAATTTTCTTGTGTTTTTTTGGTGTTGAATTCAAGATATGGTGATGCTTCTTGGAGAGGTCATGGACATCAGATTTACAACAGCAGCTCCTACATGGGAGGAAGTGGAACAAGTACTAGGTATGGCCTTATTCATGGTTCAGTAACTGAGACAATCTTTGGAGGCAACATCAATTTCAACAAGAATTCGACGGAAAACTGTAACGATTTCCACGATCAAATCTCCTCGAGGAGGATGCATAATCAAGCTCAGGTCCAAGAAACGAGTAGTAGCAATATCACCGATCATGATCATCATCGTCAAGTCGCAAATTGTTCTAACAAAAGTAACATTGGATTTGGGTTTCCTACGAAAAATGTGTCCCTTAAAAGGAAGACAATGGAACATTCGGGTGATTGCGATCTTGATTTGAGCTTGTCCCTGAAAGTAATAAATCAATATCAGGACAATGAGGATGAGAATGAGAACGATGAAGCTAACAATTTGTCACTTTCTTTGTCGCCTTGCTCGTCTTCGAAGCTTAGCATATTAAAAGAATCGGGAGATGGAAGTAGGAGGAAATTACATGGGAGGACATCAAGTACTCTAGATCTGACTTTATGAATGAAGACAATTCTAAGTGAGATCTTGAGGTACTTACTTTGTCCGAAAACAACAACATTAATTTTCTGCGAATTTGATTTGTTATAAAATCATTTGTAATAATATTGTGTACCTATGTGTTCGGTACGACATATATATGTTCATTGATCTTTGTCACTAGCTACTCTTTTTTCTTTTGTAATTCATATATGTATCAGGACGATAAGGTTAACGTTGACGTAACTATATTGACATTGTAGTTAACTCGATCAATCCATATTGGTGAATACCAAGAAATTTTAGGACAATTATTGTACAATATTTTCAGATCAGAATGCAGAAAACAATTGTTTCTTGGGTTGGCTAGTTTCGTTACTGCCAGATTTCTTGAACAGCACAAACGGTCCGAATTTAAAATTTTAACTACTACTACTACTATATTGCATGCATCTCTGAAACATTTTCTGGGAACTGCAACAATATATATATATATAATAACTTTATTATGAAACCCTTAATTAAAAATCTAAAATGAATTAGACAGATTAAAAATACGATTTTATAACTTTCAAGGTCTTAAGTTTTTTCAGTCTAATATATAGTAGTTCTTAAACGTATCTAATCTACTTGATGTGCGGAAAAAAAAAGAAAAAGAAAGAGAAGAAGATATAGAGAGAGAGAGACATGTATATTTTGGCCACTCCACGATTCACGAAAGATATTGGGTACGGGCCTAACCTCCCATCACCAAAATCAGGGCCCAAAAAAAGTGGAAACTGTTAAAACACTAGTATGTGGGCTACTTGGGTTCAATTTGCGGTAGTATGGTGACAATATTAGTTTCTTGAGAAACAGATGAATTATTTTGGTTCATTGCAAAAAGTACGATAGTTTTACCTCGCAAGGAATATAAAATGTTTTAAGCATTTGTCCCAACATATAATAGTAATTATGTTAGAGTTTAATCCACCTGATAATATGCAAAAACATTACACGAGAATGAAAAATAAGGAAATAGAAACAACGAAGTGCTTGTTTGAGTTATCTACCGACCTCTTGTAGACTTAAAATCTACATACATTGAAGACAAAAGATGTTTAGCTACTGGTGAAAGGCGGAGTAACTTGTCGACAATAGAGGGTTGCAAAAACTTTCTCCACATGAGGTTGGAGACTTATACGCAACCTCATGTGTCTCATGTGAGTATTTTGCCCCCCAAATCTCTCTTGATTTGTCAATGAATTACAACTAAAATACCCTCAACTGTTATAGTTACGATCGGCCTTCAGTCTGCAGACTCATATAAGATAGTGGTCGACCTCAAATTTACATATACACGTATTTACTGTATGTAGTACATTGTTGTAGTTTCACAGTCGATCAAAATAAAATATTAGTCGATCTCACTTTTATCTTAATGCTTGTACGTATACTATATAAAGTCGATTGTGAAATTAATTAAGTCGACTACTTTGCCAACCCATCATTGTTGGACGGACAAACTAACGCACCGTTCATTGAGAGTGACGGTACGGAGCATGTGATATGTGTCGCAAATTTGGCGCAAGGAAAGAAAAATATAGCCAACCAATTCGATATCTTTAGATGAGGTTTGTGCTTATATGCCACTAGGACAAAGCAATACCCTGTCGACGCTCTCTTTGAGCAAAGACTCGTCTCCGAGCGTATATGCTTCCGGCATCTCCCTTTATCCTCGGTTTCTACTCCTTCTTCTTCTTCCTCCACTCCCGCCAATTTCGGAACCCCCAAGCTCTGCTCTAGCTCTCTCTCTCTCTCTCTCCATGCCATGGCTGCGCACACCTCACCTCCAGTTCTTCGCCACAGCAGCTACCTCTTCTTCAACTCCTCCACCTCCATAGTTCCTCGCTCTCACTACTCTCTTTTCAACGCTACTCATACTCACTGTTTCCCCCTCAGCTCACAGTCTCTGCACTCCCTCTTCTTCTTCTCCTCCTCTTCCCAATCGCCTCCGCCTCCATGTTTAGTCCCGCGCGTCACCACGGTGCCGGTGGAGTACGCTCCGCCGGCGCCGGACTTCAATTTCCACGGCGAGATCGCGCGGCTGAAGGCTCTTCGGTCTCGGCTCTCCAAATCCGGAACCCTCAGGCAGAAGTTTAGAGTCATTGGAGCTGATTCCAGAGTGAAGCAATTTTTCAATTCGCATAAGCACGGGTTCTCTAGGGTTCTGGCGTCGCTTAGTTTGGACTCCTATGATTTGTTTCTGATCAAGTGTTTGGTTGCGGCGGGGCAAGAGCACGTGTTGACTTCGGGGTTTGAATTAGAGGCGAGTCATGAGCTGGAGTCGGCGAGGAGTTCTGTGAAGAGTGCGCTTTATGCGTTGGTCGATATGATTGAGAGATGGGATGTCAATGATGGTGGTGACCAGGGCTTGGAGAAGAAGAGCAATGCTGGTTTGAAAGATGAAGAGATAGGAGACTTGAGGAAGCTGTTGAAAACTTTGAGAGGAATTGAAGATTTCTATAACTGCATTGGAGGCCTCATTGGGTGAGTTTTGTAAGTTTTGAACTATCATTTTCTTTTAGTGTACATAGTTTTAGGTTTACGAATCAAGAGAGCTCTGCTGCCGAGTTCTTGTACTTTGATGTTATAGTGCAAATAACTTGGAATAGAAGACATTGCACCATTTTGTCAGTAGTATGATGGAATAATGTGAATCTATCAAATTCCAAATATATGACTGCTGCTGTTGTTGTTGAAAGAGAACTAACTAAACTTGTATGTAACTTCATTTGAACTATTAAGTGTGATGCTGAGCTTGGAATGTATGCAGCAAATAGTATAGCTTCTGCAGAAGGTTGTAATGTAAATAAGATATTCCTCCTAACATGAATAGTTTATTTAAGTTCATATTCAAGCATTTTCCTTTACCCTTTGTCATTAGTAGGACTGATTTGTTTCAGCATTCAAATATAAGATGTTTCTCATAATTCCGACTACAAACGCGTTGTAGATATCAGATAACGGTGCTGGAGCTTCTTCCCCAATCATCACATGAAAGGCAGACCTCCCAGCACACCCATGAACTAATGGAACGCCAGTTTATGGAAATTCATGCTCCCAGTGGTTTTGACCTTTCTAAAAATACCGAGTATTCAGCTCAAGCAGCTTTGTGGGGAATTGAGGTTAGTAACTAAGTGCAGTGTTCCTTTAAAAACAAAGCATGTTCCAAAGTTTGTCTTGAATTACAAGATCTTATCCTTTTTAGGGTTTGCCAGAATTAGGTGAAATCTATCCCCTGGGAGGCTCTGCAGACAGGCTTGGTTTGGTGGATCCTGACACAGGCGAATGTCTACCCGCTGCAATGCTTCCTTATTGTGGACGCACTTTATTGGAAGGTCTTATTAGAGATCTTCAGGTATACGATCTCTGCTTGTCAAACCTCAAAACATTGTTTATGCCTTTGATGCTTGACAATAAGAATGAACTAGTATTTAAGTTATTGATTATGGAGGGGGATTTTACATGCCTAGCTTTGATTTGATTGTTCCTTTTTAATGAGTGCCAGGCTAGAGAGTTCTTGTACTTCAAGATATATGGAAAGCAATGTATCACCCCTGTTGCAATCATGACAAGTTCAGCAAAGAACAACCATGAGCGCATTACTTCTCTTTGTGAAAGACTGAATTGGTTTGGGAGAGGCCGATTAAGTTTCCAACTTTTCGAACAGGTTTGATGATGCAAACAGTGATTCTGTTTCTAATTCATTTCAAAAGGAATTGTTTTGTTAGTTTTGACGTTTGAATATTACTAACCATAGTATTATTACTTATGAACGAATTTCCAGCCTCTCGTTCCAGCAGTTAGTGCAGAAGACGGAGAATGGCTGGTCACCAAACCGTTCTCCCCTGTATGCAAGCCTGGTGGTCATGGTGTGATATGGAAACTTGCTTATGACAAAGGTATCTTCCAGTGGTTTTACAATCATGGAAGAAAAGGTGCAACAGTCCGCCAAGTCAGGTTAGCTATCATCGATATGTTTAAGTTCTTAGTTTCCTTTTGGTGTTAAAGATTTAGCAGTAGAAATGCCTGACTGTAGTCATTTTACACACTGTGATCTTGCAGTAATGTTGTAGCTGCTACAGATATGACCCTCCTGGCATTAGCAGGAATTGGCTTACGGCATGGAAAGGTAGGCCTTGCATTTGAGGAATTGGTTTCATTTCTGTTGGTACTGCTAGCTTTAAATCTGAAACTGACAATTCTTTCTTTGAGCCCCACCACCGCTTTGTACACTAAATGAAATCTTTAATTGCAATAAGCAGAGCTGTCTGCGCATCCTCAAAAAAATGTATCTGATATGGATAAATTCTTCCATTATCATGCCAAATTACTCTCAAGTTTTAACTGCAAACTGAAAGAGATGAAACTTCTAAAAATTATGTTAATGTATGATGAGATGCATACATATCAGTTTTAGTTACTTTTATTCAGAAGTAGCTATCTAATTCTATGTAGAATCCTTGCAGATCTAATTATTTGTTTCCTTTTGTTGTTATAACTACTTGTAACAGAAAATGGGATTTGCATCATGTAAGCGAAACTTGGCGGCTACAGAAGGAATTAATGTCTTACTTGAGAAGAAGAATGTTGATGGCAAATGGGCATATGGTTTGTCATGCATTGAATACACTGAGTTTGATAAGTTTGGAATAGTCGATGGGCCACTTAATAGGTATGCAGTCTTTTGTCGCTCATAGCATTAAATCGATTATAAAGAATGTGGTTTGATATTCTTTAAAATATGGTTACAAGTACTCAATTGTATTCTAGTTATGTTGGATGTTAGTGTCTCCTAATGCTGATTATTTCTTTCCAAATTTTTACTAGCAATATCGCTTCTCTAATGGATCATGAATTGGATTTTCTTATATCATTGTCTAGAATGTTATGCCAACCCGTTTGTCACAAATTCTTTCTAGGAATATTTGCTTCTTGCTTAAAATTTCAGAAAATCCTCTAATACCAATCTTGCTTACCATGTTTAAGTTTGCAGCCAGATTTCCTAGCCAATACAAACATTCTATATGTGGATTTACCTTCTGCAGAGATAGTGGCATCAAGTAATAGTGAAAGCAGTTTGCCAGGCATGGTGTTAAATATTAAAAAGCCAGTTGTATACACAGATCATTTAGGATACTCCCACAGGTATGCATTAACTGCTCTTTACATTTGACATTGTACATACTCCTTCATTTCCATGTTTTAACTGTGGCTGGTGCATTGCATACTGGTGCTACTGAAGTGCACATACTGGAGATCATATTTTATTCATAGCATAAGCAATGCTTTCTGCTTGGACTGCTTTCTGTTTTGGTGAACACCTTTCTAGAAGGCCAGATGTATAGCCCTACTAGAAAATTTTAGAATATTGAGGAAATATGTTTAGTACATTAATATTACTTACAGTTGCTAGAACATTCTCTTTTTATCCTTCATTGACACCCTTCTTGATTCCGGTACATCCCAATACAAAGATTTACACAATTGTTAACAAAAAGTGTGCTTTTCTTTTTTCTATAGACTACTTTTGATCATTGTCCAGTTAAAAATTATAATGTCACCCTTGGTATATTATCTGTTTTTAGCCAAATGATTTTTTTTATGAAGCCAGTTTATGCTTCAAATGGACACCCAAAAGAAAAAAAACATGTTTTGACTTGGAGTTTCTTGACAACTTATATTTCTGAGATATTTTTCCTTATCAATAATGAAAGTACTGATTTGTAAGACAGTGTGGAAAACTAATTAGTTTTTACTTGTAGTGTTCCTGGTGGCAGGCTTGAGTGTACAATGCAAAACATTGCAGAAAACTTTTTAAATACATACAAATCTCGATGTTACAGAGATATTGAAGGTATAATATTCATCTTCTTCTTTTAATGTTTCCATCTTAATTCGCAACTTTTCTGTCTTCTTGGATATATATAATTTTGTAATGGGTTCATTCTTTCCTATAAATTACTACCAGATAAGCTGGATACCTATATTGTGTACAATGAACGAAGGCGGGTTACATCTTCTGCTAAGAAGAGAAGAAAACACGGAGACAAGTCCTTACACCAGGTTATGCTTTATTGATCATTGTGACATGTGTATTGTTCTCTGTGGGTGGGAACATGAATTCCTACAAAGGTTTTTCCTAACTGTAGGAGGACCAACGCAACTAAAAGTTTAAGCTTATAGTTGAGGGCCCAATTTAATTTTATACTCTTACATGCCCCAAAGAAAGAGCTAAAGCTTGAGACTTTTTTTCTTTCTATTTCTTCAAACCATGTTTCAATGGTTTACTCTTCCACCAAGCCCAATGTTTCTCCTCCTAGAGTTATCCTTCTGAGAAGTGTACATATCTACTTTGAACCACTTCTTTCCCTTGTATCAGCAAATGAAGTTGTTCCAAAAGCTTTTATCAATTGAAATTAACGATTCTTGATGCTGTGGGAAATTTTGACGTGGTTCATATCCCAAAAATTATGAATTCTACATCGTGTTACTTATGTGATCTCAACTACCATGCCAGCAATTTCATCTCTGTTCCTGTGTTGAAAGCCATCTTCATATTTCAGCACCTCTAACATACATATAAACCCTCTTTAACCATGGTTTTCTTTATCTGCTAATTCAGTTTTTAAATTGCAAGAAACGTCTCCAAGTCCTGCAGTGAAGTTTGAATCTAATTCAAATAAAATTTATGGTTTATTGCATATTTTTAATAATTCTTCCTGCTATATTAATACGTGTGAGTTTCAATTTATGCAGACTCCGGATGGTTCATTGTTAGATATCTTAAGGAATGCCTGTGATATTCTATCCAAATGTAATATTAAACTTCCCAAGGTACATCCTCATATTATACCAACAAATTTCGTGTCTTATTTTTACTTTCTTGAATTTATCCAAGTTTGTCTCTCACCAGTACCAAGTTAAGTTGATAAATGTTTTTTTTTTATTTTAAAATTGCCCCCATCTTAGGATGTGGGTGAATTTCTAGCTGAAACTGTACTCAAGTTCTGCCTTAATTTTTTCCCTCATTCCACAGGTTGCTGGTAATAACCAATATGTTGATTCTGGACCGCCCTTTCTCATTCTTCTACATCCTGCTCTTGGTCCACTTTGGGAGATCACGAGACAAAAAGTAAGCATAATGTATTCTGATTCTCATTCTTCTTTTATTCTCTTTTAAATCTTTCAAGTTTTAGTATAAAATAAAATAAGAGCTGAAGGTAAAATAGATAAGCTGGCTCAAAACACACTATAAACATCTCTAATTGTCCACCATTAAGGGCTTAGCTATTTTACATTTCTTGTAGTGCCATGAGAATGTCTTCCATATTAGCAAACATATATTTTTGTCTTTTTTAGTAATCTTGAACAAGCTCTATTTTATTTCATTAGTGTAATTATTGAATATTTGAGTAGTGGTAATAAAGTGTAGTTACTCATTATTAACTCTTTCAAAGTTTGAAGCACTGAATGGCTGAGAAATTGATTTGAAGTTTAATTTTCTTCACTGTCTCAGTTTTATGGAGGTTCCATTTCTAAAGGCTCTGAGTTGCAAATCGAGGTTGCAGAGTTTCTGTGGAGGGATGTTCAGGTTAGAATATTATGCTAGATGACTAACTAAAGAGATACCAAATTAGATGTTTCTCAACAATCTGGTTCCTTTGTACCAGCTTGATGGTAGCTTGCTTATTGTGGCTGAAAATGCTATTGGAGCAACAAGGATTGAGGAAAATAGTGAACAGATATTACATTATGGGCACAGGTAACGTTATCAGTATCTTTTGTTTGTTCCCAAAGATAATTGTTTATGCAATCAAATATGTAATTTTGAAAAGTTTGTTCATCTGTCTAGGTGTGGAAGGTGTAAGTTACAGAACGTCAAAGTGCTAAATAAAGGAATTGATTGGAGTTCTGAAGATAATGTATACTGGAAGCATCACGTTCAGCGGTTTGAGGCATGTAAAGTTATACTTCATGGAAATGCCGAGTTTGAGGCCAGTGATGTTACCATTCAGGTTAGACACCAAGGAAACCAATACAACAATAGAGACTTGTGGTTCTGTGAATTGTTACGTTTTATGAATAGGATCCATGGAACTACTTTTATATATTTATATATATATATATGTTGAGATTAAGGATGTAAAATTTACAAGTATAACAGTGCAGTCAAGTTTATTTGACATATTCAGAATTATAACCATGCAATTATCACCGGATAGTTTTGCTGAATGGAATTTGTACAATGGAGTTATTTATATGTATACTGTTATGATCTCTAATCAATTAATATCTTTTTAGCTGTATATAGATCTCTTGCAGTCTTGCTTAGATATCAGGCTAACAAGTTAAGGAAGAACTTTGCTGCTTATTTCCTGATGCAGGGAAATCATGTATACGAAGTTCCAGATGGATACAGACTGAAGATTGCATCAGGAAATTCAGGTCTAGTCCTTGAATGTCCTAGTGCTTTGATTATTTTTATGAATTTCAAATTTCGGAAATCATATATGTAGTTCACTAGATTATGTATTGTATTGCATTGGTTAATTATTCTTATAGGATCGTCCATTATATGCTGGTATAAAATATAGGCATCAAATCTATCATGTGTCTTTTTGTTGGCATGAAGCATCATGTGTTACAGCCTTCTTAAAGCCCAATGGATTGCACTGTTAATGTAAGAATGTCTCAGTTCTTTGAGTGTTATTTAATATTATAGGAATTTCCATAAACATATGATACCTGTATAAGTAGAAATTTTCTGTGTTGGCATCTTGAAATCTGAGTCATCATCTTCTGGTTTATTCAGTGGATATATCTATATTTTAAATGCTTTATGAATTGCAAATATAATCTTTGATATCACATATATAGTACGGACATTAGTTTGTTTTAAAGCGTATTTATTTTTGTTATATGTATATCCTTTATGCCAAAGATGTTAAGTAGTGAAATTTTAATATATATGAGCTCATGGGTTTCCCTTAAAATCCAGGGATGGAAGTCCAGTTGGATCCTATTGAAGAGAATGTGATAAATACTGGAAGTTGGTACTGGAACTACAAGATAAAGGATGCGTACATCCAGTTGGAATTGATTGAGTTGTAAATATTAATCACATCTTTGAATAACCTCACTTGATGTGAATCATGGTTCACATGACTTGGAGCTTACTTTCATATCAGCTACCTACTTGGTACTGAATTACTGATTGGTTGAATAGAAGTTGAACCTTCTCTGCCATCTTTTCTAGAAATATCTTCAATAGAGCCTTGTAAAATATGTCACTTCTAAATGTAAACTAAAGCCTACGAACTATGCAAGAAGCAATAAAAGTTTTCTGTTTTATTATTTATTTAACAATGTAGATTACTATGAAATGTAAGTCTTCATACTGTTTTCTTTTTAGTTACAGTACTAACATATATTTATGGGGAATAACTGCTGTACCAAATCTCTTTCTTATTGGTTCTTAATTATAGGCTGTGCTTACCAGGAAAGGACCATAGGTTGCAGCTGAAAAATGTTCATACTGTTACGACTTAAGAGGGCATCAGTACTTACAGATATCCAATATGCCTGGTACGAATCAAATCTTGTGCTTGCATGCTATCTGGTGCTCTTATAAAATACATAATCTTGTATATTGATGATAAATACTGTTTCTTTTTAGTGCATGAAATGTTGCTATTATTAGTTTTGAGCTCCATGTGTTGATATCTCACAGCTTTTTATTTTATTTTATTTTTTAAAATCATTAATGCTTTATAACTTAATCTTCCTTATCACTCATACTACAAAGCATGCTACTGTCTTGGGAATCTGGTGATCTATCTTTGGTGCTCTTGCTTTTCGATTACCAGATTACTGGTTCTCTGCATTGCATTTCATTTTAGCCTTACTTTTCTCGTGGTAAACCTGGGAACAGACAAGTATAGGAGCACAAAGATAAGTATAGGGTTTCTAGACAATGAGATCCTGAGTAATTTAGTCAGATTTAAATTGACAATAAGTATAGGGTTTGACATCCAATTACATTGAAGAATAAACATTTCTAATTATGTGAATTCCACAATTTACACTGTTTACTATGCTGTCTTCTTTTATTTGTCAGGATTGCGTGACAGAACAGTATCTATTGAGAAATCTAAGTAGTGCATCTGCCTTTTGGTGAGCTTTCCAAGATCCATCTCCAGCCAATTTCTGTAGAGAAGGAATACTTCGTGGATTCATCAAGAGATGCCTGGCAACATCCTGTCCCCCATTTTTGTACAGCCCTGACAAAAGAGTTACTGAAGTCTCCTTGCCTTTGGAAGATAAATACGAAGAGGCACCAGAGTTCTGCTTTTCATTATCTCCTCCAGCTCTTCTGAACACCCCAAAAGTAAAGCAAGCAAAGCCAAGGCATCGTCAGTTATTCCTTCCTTGTCATCCATCAACAGGTCAATGAGCAATGGAACTGCCATGACTGCCACAACACTTGCCGTTTAGCATTAGAACTGCAAGATTGAAAAGTGCAGTTGCAGCGTCCTTTTTTTTCCAGGTGGTGTGCCATCTCTCAATATCCCAGCCAAGGCCAACACGGCTCTTGGTCAGGCTCCAATTGTTACCTTGCAATGGTCTACCATTGACTATCTGAGGATTGTTGCTGCTGCGTTTTCTCTTGCCTCTATGGTCTTCCCAGATTACAAAACATGTATAATGTTGTCAATTGCTCCTGCTGCCATAATGAAAATCCTATTGTTGTCAAATCGGAAAGGTTAAGCGCGTGAAGCAGTCACTGTATTTTCTTGACTTCTTGGATCACGCGTGCTTAGCAATGTCACCTGAAATGGAATAGCTCCTGCCTCAGATATTGTCCTGGGATTATCCTTGGCAGTTTTTGCAAGTACGCGGAGTTCATATGCTGGCCGCCTTTGGATTAATGGTGACCCAGTTTTGAGCTTTCCAACTAGAAACTTAGCAGTCATTTTGACAGCATCAGCAGCAATCTTTGTGGCAGATATCTGATCAATTGCGTCCTCAAATATTTTCTCCTTGCTACTGGATCTCTCCAAGTCTGACGAAGATTCTACAAATGGCACATTGTTCTGGCACTGTTGATGCACTAAACTCTTCAGTGCATAATTGGGTATAAGAGCAAAGTGAATTAGCCTCCACTTTTAGGACATGTATGATGCCCTAAATTAATCCATTGGGCAACTGAACTTCGATCATAAGTGTGCCCAGATGCTACAGTCAGTGGATCTTTCATCAAGTCCAGGGATATTGGCATCAAATTCATCTGGAATGTTGGGCTTATTGAACAAGAGAATGAGGAATAACCAAAACTCGTACTCATGGAAGCCGAATGCTGTATGTTGATGCCTACTTTGGTTTTATTTATGAATCAATTAAAATCATGGATATTTGGATTTGGAATGTGGAACAAGGGATTTGGATGTCAGTGCACCCTTGGATCAAAACCTTCACTCTTCCAAGTTCCAATCACAGCAAATAGGTCAGTGAGACAAAGGATGAAAGATGGAGGAAGTGGAATATTTGTCTCTTGAATCTCTTCTGACAGAGAAGAAAGAAGCTCGATTCTCCTTATGGTTGAAATGTTCCTTGTCTGCTCAAAAGGAAGCTTTTTAACGGAAACAACTTCACCAGATATTTGAATTAATAATCTAGCAAAGGCCCGCTAGGCAAAAAGCCAGAGGACACCTTGATTGGAAGAAGTAGAGCTGCATCCATTGGTGTTCGAACTTCTCTCTCTGTGAGTATATTTCTGTGCATTGTTATAATCAGGTTTTAGTCTTTGTTCAGATTTAGATTGCTTGGAGAAAACTTCTCCATCATGGATGAAACCAACTGTTTCTGCTTCTACAGTGACATTAGACACGATATATTGGATGCTTGAATGGGGAAATAGGACTTCCGGGTTACTTCCGTCTGGAATAATCTCCTGTTGTGGAGTCTCATATATTATTATCTCCCTCCAATTTTACACTCCCTCATTCCTAAAATGAGTGTCTTGTGTTCTTTTTTGGAAAAAATTAAGGAGAATTCAGTGTCAAACTTTTCCCCTCATACCTCCATTTGCATGTAGTGTGATAAACTCAAGGGACTCTAACCTATTATAGGGATATTATTGGTGATTCGTGAGTAATTTAACATTGGAATAAGCGTCGTGAATTCAAGTTTGGTTTAGGTGGCTTCTAGTTCCTTTGCATATACAATGCCCATTATTTGTATATCTTATTAACTGTTTAGTAGTTGAGCACTGCTACTTGACATCTGATACATGTAGAGTACTGCTGGATCAATGCAAGAGTATCTAACCGTGTTGATAGGTTACTGCTTTGACTTCCATCGTTTCTTTGTCCGTCTAACCACTTATCTGTCTTCTTTAAGATCAGTGATCAGGCGAGATGGGTACAAGTAACCCAACTTTCTCTTCAACCTTAGGATTAAATAAACCTATAGACAGTGGTCTTTTTCCGGTTGGATTATATGGCAGATTGGCAGTTTAGGAGACGGTTCAAGATTAATTTCATTTTCCTGTAATCTCATCTCATTATTAATATGGTGTACTGTGTGATGCAGATCAAAAATAGGATATCAGACAACAAGCTCGGCTGAGAATACAAGAAGGCAACTGTCCCAATTAGGATGGTATCGGTAAATTTAATGGTAAGCCTTTTCCATTCTTTTTGGACTAACGACATGTGCAAATTATTTACTTGTTTAAGATTTACATTGTGACCAGTCCATACACCATGCATTACCATACATTCACTGAAGATCTGTGTGCCAAAGATTGCAAAACACCAATCTTCCCTAACCCGAAAATATCAACACAATAATTAGATGCCCCACGAAAACTGTAAACAAAATATTGTTGAGCCAGCCAGGCCCTCTCCCAACAGGGGTTTGTCTGGGAAAACGACAAACACGAAACAAGTAGGGGCTCTTTGGAGGAAAATCCAGTTAGCCACTGTCAATTTTGTTGCACCTTTTCGACTCTCTGCACTCCCAAATGTTTGTACTTTTAAGTGACATTGTTATCTCACTCACATTCACTGATTTACAAGTCACATGTAAATTTCATGTTGTATTTGGAGGTGTCAATTCGGATTTGTTCGGGTTCGGATTGATAAAGACTAATCCGAATCCCGTCCTGAAAGGGGTTCAGATCCGTTTGGATTGGATTTTAGTGTAGAACGATCTGACCCAAAAATTATCGGATTGGATTTTGGATGCCCATGAGTTCAGATTCAAATTGCTAGCTCTAGTTCGTACTCAATGTTTACGACCTTCCTAGTGGCCATAGTCATATAGGTAGAGAATTAGGGTCGTGTGGATGAGAGTTCAGACTCTAATCTATACGCGTTAATTAGATAAATGATCGATATTTAGATAGCAATAACGACTCTTTTGAATGTTATGTAATCATAAATCTCTTCCATTACCAAGATACCATCACATACACAGTACAAAATATTGGTGTATTAACTAGTGGTGTCATTTCACATACTTTCATTCTTTGGTGTCATTCATAGAATAAACAGAAAACAGTGGAATACGCATGTTGTTGTTATATCAATCACTCATGTTGTTATAAGGCTACCTTGTTAACACAATGTCTTGGCTCTAGCCAATGGAGCTTTGCTTTAGGAGGTAATCACTCATCGCATATCACAAGCACATATTGCACTTTTCAAGGACACACCAAAAGTAGATCCTTCACTACACTATATATCCCATCCCCACAATCCTTATGTGCCTATATATGTGGTGCGGGAGGAGAGAGTTCAAGTGGATGCAAATTAAAGCCATGAAGAGCCATCCGAACTCTTCGTGCGCAGCTTGCAAGTTCTTGAAGAGAAGGTGCACTCCCAGCTGCATATTCGCCCCCTACTTCCGGTCAGATGAGCTGAAAAAGTTTGCCGGAGTCCACAAGGTGTTCGGAGCCAGCAATGTTAGCAAAATCCTGATAGAGGTCCCCGAGGAGCAGCGTGAGGACGCGGTGAACTCACTTGCGTACGAGGCAGAGGCGAGGCTTCAGGACCCTGTTTATGGATGTATTGGTGCGATTGCAATGCTGCAAAAGAAGATGGTTGAGCTGCAGCATGATCTGGCTGTTGCTAGAGCTCGCCTGGCTCGTTACAATTCTAGTTTGGCCTCGAGCTCTGGCGTTGTTGGTGTCAATGGTATGATGGCATATTTGAGTAGTACTGGCCAGCCTCCTGCGGTAACTTGGGGTGGAGGATTGAGCAGCAACAGTTTCAGCCACAATTCATCAGAATTGAGCCCAAATGGATCAAAGAATATTGGCTGTAGCAGCCAACCATCTACTTACATACTATGATCAAAATGTGTTCTCAGCTTCCTTCGTACCCGTATTAATGGTAATTTGAATAACTTATTTTGCCTTCAGATAGTCTTCTCAGATGTATGTTATGTCTGAGATTGAGGTCAACCAACCAAACCCGTCCCAACAAACATTCTGGTTGTTCGAATTTATCTTGTAAAGTTTTGGATTGGATCGGACAAGCGAGCACAAGTCAGCAAATTTTGTGCCTAAAAATTGAAATCCAAAGCACTTTTTGGATGGGTTAGACTTCACTAACTTGAACCCGATTCAAAATTTGAGTTATCAATTCTAGTCTTAGATTTTGGAGTAGAATGTGTTAAAACTGCTACCATATCTTCTTTGTTAAATCATAAGACTAGATATTGCAAAAGTTATTAGGTTAATTTTAACAAATATTTTGATTACGCATGAAAAAATTTATTGTACCAAAAGAAAAACACAAGACTTGTTACGTTAAATTGGTGGGTGATTGCCTAAGAGCACCAAAATATGGACAACTAATTATGATGTCACAAAACCTTTCAATGTATATACCTGTTGCTTTAATAATAAGTTGAAGCGAATCCAAAATTTACTCAATAGTCAATATCCTCCATTTGCTGTCATAAATATAGAGGTGTTATGTTCATATCGGTAAAGTGTAATTTAACTTTTAATCGAAATGAGTTTAAATTAGACAGGTAAAAATTTAAATATGTAATATAAATAAATTTGTTCAATCAAATACGACCCAAAACCGCTCTAGGCTTTTCTTTTCTCTTTAGGGTTTGTACATCTTTTTCTCTCTACTGTTTTGAGAGTTGATTAGGGTTTTGTTCGGTTATGGCTGCTCTTGATTTTAGAGCGGCAATAGTCTCTTGATTTTACATATATCAAAATTGCGGTCTTTCTCCTTTAGATAGCGAGCTCTTGCTCTGATAGCAAGTTTAGGTTTTGTTAGGGTTTATTTGTTAGTGGCGGCGTAGATTCGCAGTAGCTTTTTTGGTTGGTGTGTGCGCAGAGCAGCAGAAGGTGGTTGCAGAGAAAGAGAAGGTGGCCTAGAAGATAGTGATTTGGCTAGAGTCATTAGATCAGCTTTCGAGTTTGTTGTCGGATCAGATGACATACACGATGGTGACGAGAGGCGATTGGCAAAGCACTCCACGTGGTCGGCTTAAATTTCACATGCAATCATTATCAGTTGTTTGTGCTTCTCAGACTGGAGGGGAGGATTTCAATGCCTTCAACTTGTTTATTCAGACTGATGGAGAGAAATCTAGTGCCTTTGGTTTGATTAATCTTGATATTTTAGCCATTGTGGCTAATGTCAGTTTTTTATCTCTGGGTTGATCTACGAACCGAGTGACCCACGAGTTAGTTAAGTTTTCGGTCTCTTTGTTATCGTCTAATTTGAAGTAATAAAAATTTAGCTTATTTTGCGTTAAAAAAAAGACAAGGATACCAAATATAGGTGGCATTTCTTGGAGACCAGGTTTCATTTGAAACTGAGAAGATTAGAATAATAAATGGAAAAAAAAGGAAAAGTTGAAGTTGGGCTTCAATTCCCTGAGATGATGATTACGTGAATGCAAGTAAATGCTTATCTTTTCATTTCTTTTCCATTTTCTATTTGACCCAATAAATTTCCTAATCTTGCTCCTTTTTTGCTTCCTATGTCTCTTTCTTAATTATTCTTATATATGTATATATATATGCATGATCATATTGTTAAAAATTGATAGGTGACATGACCCTATGAAAACAGATCATTAAAATCCCACAATTCACGCACACAAAAAAGAATAAAATCTTTAATTTTCATTGTGTTATTTGCCATGACAATGAATCTTAATCAAAATATTTTTGACTTTTGATGGTCTCTACTTTTTTTTCTTTTTAAGAAACTATCATTTTCCTTCAGGCATAGCAAGTAAGAAATTTTGGTATACTTGTGGAGGTTAGGTAGTGTATTTTTGCAAAGTAGACACATAAATGGTCTTTTTTCTCTCGGGCTCAATAAAAAAAGTAACGCTTGTCTTACATAAGATGTTAGGCCTTGTTAGACATATTCAATTAGAATATTATTTTTTAAACTAATTAACTGAGTAGCTCTCCCCTATAAACCTCAAACTCCACCCGACGCAATGAGATTAGAATTCGTGACATCTCACATGAAAATGTATGTCTTGACCATTGCGCCTTCCTCTAGAGGACAATATCAAATTTCTTGATTAGTGTAGTTTCTATAGCAAACCCTATGGATAAATTTGTTGTTGTTGTTTTTTTTTTACTCTAAGCTAACTTTCTATATATACAACGTATAGTTAACATAATCAAACGTTATCATAAAATTTCAATAAGCATCGCACCCTAGCAATATCATGACTATCTATTAGAGTGTAAAACTATTATTGGGTCTTCAACTATCATAATAAGTTTTTAGTTAAAATGGTTCTTTACATGGTATCAAAGCATTTGTGACAAAAAGGTCTCGAGTTCGAGTCTTACTGCCGTCCATATTAAATTCCAGCACAAGGCAAGAGGTGAACATGTGCACGGGCCACGTGCAAAGCAAAAATGGGTTTGCACGTGAGGGGACGTGCTAGAGTATAAAACTATTATTGAGTTTTCAACAAGACATACATAAATTTCATACATGAACTTTTACTAAATGTACAAATAAGCTTACTTTGTCAAAATTTGTACAAATAGATACATGAACTCTTAATTTTGTACAAATAAGTTTTCAAAACTAACAATGTTAAAAATTTTCGTTAATATATGTTAATTTATGTGTCAAAATAGTAGAAAGTAACATGCAATCATCGCTCATAAATGTTCAATTTAAACTCACGCCAATATAAATTGCATGTCTCTTTCTGCAAAACATTGACCTGATTACTCAAACTAATCAGACTTGACCAACCGCGACTCATACCATATGGGTTTGATTCACAATAATTCGCATTTATTTTTCATTTTTATTTTTTCTCTATGATTTTGTTCGAATAAAAATTTTCTGCAATATATAT
>JAYMTA010001953.1:0-18080 GCA_036897625.1 Pelargonium cotyledonis | reverse complement strand
TATTGTCCTGAGCCTTGCATCGTTATTTATTTTATTTTATTTTTGCTTCCCTCTCATTCCCAAGATCTTATTTGATTGCGCAGGTATCTGAAATCACATTATAACAAAGCACACTCATTCTTACTCATAACACGAGCTCTTTGAGATGTACGTGCAAAAATAAAAAGTAAAAGTAATATGAATTAGCGCAAATACAAATGATAAAGATAATGTAACTAAAAAAAGTGCACAACTAGAGTAAAAACAAGATAATTGACAACAAGATAGGATTAAAAAGGCATTAATAGTTCGTTATGAAATCTATCTATCACGTATGTATTCACCTATGATTATGTGAAAGATAGAACTACTCAAATAAAAAGTCCTAGAAATATCTAGACGGGCTAATTCAAGTATCACAAAGATAGATTGATACATCATAAACGTGACTCTATTGTCACAATCGTGACTCTATTGTCCTGAGCCTTGCATCGTTATTTATTTTATTTTATTTTTGCTTCCCTCTCATTCCCAAGATCGTATTTGATTGCGCATGTATCTGAAATCACATTATAAACGGAGTTCGGCCCAAAAAGCCGAAACAGAAGCCCAAATGACAGAACGCACTTAGCGCGCACATTAGCGTTACCGGCGCAGCATAATTAGCCGGTGAAAAGACCTCGCTCAGACGCTCACACTATTTAGTATTTAGGGAGCACATGATTGCCGGAGTTCACTTTCCCACATTTTCCCTCTCATTTCAAAAAGGCGTTTCGCTGCAGCTCCGAATCGTAACCCTAATTGTCCGGAGAACGACAAAATGCCGCGTGAAATCATTACACTGCAAGTGGGACAATGCGGGAACCAGATCGGCATGGAGTTCTGGAAGCAGCTCTGCCTCGAGCACGGCATCAGCAAGGACGGCATTCTGGAAGACTTCGCCACTCAGGTCTTTTCTGTTTTCACCATTCTTTACTTCATGTAAAATCTGTGTGAATTTGTTTGGCTGTTGACAAAATTCTAGAAAGTGAAGTAATTCATGTTTAAGTAAGCAGATTGGAGTGTGTAGGAGCCGAATTCAGTTGATTTTGCTCTCCTCTTCTTGAGAAATGATGATTGTATGAAACAATACTTGCTTCTGTAAAACAAAAATGTTTTAATTTATGTGTTTATTGCTGTGAACTGTGTGTGTTAATACAATCTTTTTAAGTAGGTGACTTGACTAACATCTTAACTCTGATGCTACTAATCATCAGCTCTCTCTAAAGGCCATGTCGCTGTAAACTTGTTTATAGAAAATTTTTAGCATTGATGAGCTGATGGGAGCACTTGAGTTTTTATGTATTATTTCTTGCTTAGTTGCCTCTTGAATATACTCTACTTGCAAGAGCATGTTATGTTGCAATGCAGAGGAGGAGAAGTACTGGATAAATGTTAACTACTTGAAAGCTGCATAACATTTTCTTTTTGTTTGTTTGTTTGATCAAGATATAAAAATGGATGTTTCTCAAGTTGGAGATTGTGTGAATCTTAGTACAAATTTGATTCTTGCATGTTCATAAACAATTTGTGTCTAATAGTAATACCTACTCTTCAGCATGTATAAACCCAAAATGAAGTGTTAATTTGTCAAAATTGTCATGTTTGCAGGGAGGCGACAGGAAAGATGTATTTTTTTACCAAGCTGATGATCAGCACTACATACCTCGAGCATTGTTGATTGATTTGGAGCCCAGGGTAATTAATGGTATTCAGACCAGCGAGTACCGGAATCTATACAATCATGAGAATGTCTTTGTTTCAGATCATGGAGGAGGTGCTGGAAATAATTGGGCCAGCGGATATCACCAGGTTTGTTACTTGATTTTCATTTTTTGTACTTCTCAACATCCTTTTAGTTATGAGGCAAAGCAACCTATAAGTTTCTGTGTAGCTCTATACATGCACATTAATGAGTATTTCAACATGTGATCTGCTTGTGACAATTTAGATAATAACATGGGTCACTATACAATTGTTAAAATCTAAAACTCTTAGTGTGTGGTGAAAACATAGTGAACTTTTTCGCTGTTTTGGAATAGTTTATTATGTTGGGTGCCTAAAACTATCAACTTGCAACTTGTTCTATTTGTTAAGCAAATTCTCTCATGCTAGGATGGTTAATTTTCAATTTGATATTTAGGGTGAATGTCATTTGTGATTCATGGTGTTTACATAGTCATTAATTATTGATCAGGGGAAAGGTGTGGAAGAAGATATAATGGATATGATTGATAGAGAAGCTGATGGAAGTGATAGCCTTGAGGGTTTTGTTCTATGTCACTCAATTGCTGGAGGAACAGGCTCAGGTTTCAATACTTCTCATTACCATTTTGCTGTCAGTTGTCACTTAGAGTATTTACTGTGTATAACATGTCTATTCTTTTAGTTAGATAGATGGCTTAGAAATTCTACTAAACTTTACAATTTAGTGTTTTGCTTTGGAGGATTCCAAGTTAAGCCCTAAAAATCTGAATTCAGATAATTAGATTGATTCATAGTTGTTTTGGGATGAGACTAAGATTGAAGGTCTAATTGAATTGAAAGTGGCCATCCAATGCACGAGACAGTTTAAAAGTTCCTTTTTAGCCACCAGCTTAAGAAATTTACTTTATCTGCAAGGGTTTCTATTATATTTTCCATCTAGTAGTATTTACATTTAGTTATTTCTAGTACATAATGGCTCATTGATTCTGTACTATTCAGCCACATCTTTTGAATTTTTTAAGTTAATATAATGAAGGTATGGGTTCGTATTTGTTGGAGACTCTGAATGACCGCTACAGCAAAAAGTTGGTCCAGACATACAGCGTATTTCCTAATCAAAAGGAGACTAGTGATGTTGTGGTCCAGCCTTACAATTCCCTCTTAACTCTCAAGAGATTAACACTAAATGCTGATTGTGTTGTTGTTCTGGACAATACGGCACTGAATAGAATTGCTGTGGAGCGACTTCATTTATCAACTCCTACCTTTGCGCAAACCAATTCTTTGGTTTCTACTGTAATGTCTGCAAGTACTACCACACTGCGATATCCAGGATACATGAACAATGACTTGGTTGGTCTTCTGGCATCTTTAATTCCAACTCCAAGATGTCATTTTCTGATGACAGGTTACACACCACTTACAGTGGAGAGCCAGGTATATTTAACATTATTTGCAAAATATCATCCTTGCAAAAAAATAAAATTATATTGAGCATTTGTAATGACATTTATAATTAGCCATTGGTGGATCAAATGTTGTTACACACATGTATGTGTCATGAGGATGGAGGGTGTATATGTTCCTTTTAAGTTGATTATCTCACAAGGACAATTTTTAACTGAAGCCTGACATCGTTTTAGTTTGATACATTAGTTGATTTGCATAAGAGATTAAGCAAAATATGTAGGGGACTCTACAAATGATGGCTTTTCTCCTGTAAAATCTGACAATGAAAAGGTATATTTGCTTTTGGAAGATAATAAGATATATTAAATTCAAAGAGCTCATATCATGTTTATTGAAATTTACCAGCTTAGCCTCATCAAAAGGTTTTACTCCCATTACATTATTATTCTCTGTTTTTTTTCTTCTTCAATAGATGGAATAGTTTAATTTTAAAAATAATATTTAACTGATAATTTTATATATAAGCAATGCTATAACTTGTACATCTCTGATACCATTATTGAATCATCATTTCATGATGTTCCCTGTCCGTTTGGTATCAGACTTTGTTAGATGAGTTTTAGGCTCACAAAAATCTAAGAGAAATTTATGGTGCTTCAGCTCCTGAACACTTAGTCATTATATGTGTCAATTTGATTGTGAATGTATATAATTACAATGCTTATATTTTGTAACAACTTTCAAGTTCAATTTCACCTCGCAACCAGACTAATTATGCTCATTGTAGTGATTGTTATATTGCTGGTAAAGTATATTGTAACTCTATCAAGATTCTGATGTCATTTTAGATGCATTCATGTTAATAAACTTCTTGGCAGGCTAATGTAATTCGCAAAACTACTGTGCTAGATGTCATGAGAAGACTTCTACAGGCAAGATTTTCTGCTCATTATTGTTTCAACTATGCATGTAATGAAACTTTTGCAAATATGATTTCTGACATTTGCTCCTTCCTAAATTTATTAGACAAAAAATATAATGGTTTCCTCGTATGCTCGAACAAAAGAGGCTAGTCAGGCGAAGTACATATCAATACTGAATATCATTCAGGGAGAAGTGGACCCAACACAGGTAATATTAATATTACATAACATCTCTCTCTCTCTCTCTCTCTCTCTCTCTCTCTCTCTCTCTCTCCATATTGTTTCTGATTCTTTTTTGTTCTTTTTATATATTTATTTTTTTAATGTTTATCTCAAGTACATCCCAATATTGGATAAATAGAACTCACAATCATATCTACACCAAAGTACAAATTTATGATGGATGCTGATGCACACCAGCAATACGCAGAAAATCTGCTGCTTGCTGTATAATGTCGAACACTTTATTACTCTGTGGGTTCTTGTGTATATTAATTTCATGAGGGTTGGTAGTTCTTTAAGAGAAATTACATATTTCCTTGGGGCCTTTTGGACACACCTTAGCCTATGCCCTCGATCAAAGTCAATAGTGTAGATGTTGGAGTCTCAACCCTCAGTGTTCATCTATACCAAAAATCAATTCTTAGCGACCTACAACTATATGCACAATTTTATCCCAGTTTTGGCTTCATGGCTTGTGCATTGGCATGTCAAGCATCAAGTTTTCATACTCAAAGTCATACATTGTAAGAGCACTTCTTAGCTTTGCTCAAAAAAAAAAAAAAAAAAAAAAAAACTTTAAGCTATTTTGCATTTCTTGATTTTGCACTGAAGTTCTTAACACTCGTCTAACATCAACTTCTACTTAACATTCACTGCCATTCTCCTCTTTTTGAACCAGGTTCATGAAAGTTTGCAGAGGATACGAGAAAGAAAGCTTGTTAACTTTATAGAGTGGGGTCCTGCAAGCATTCAGGTCTTTATCTGAAGCAAAAACATATTGTTGTAAAAACTAGTGGATCTCGTCTTATTTAGCTGTCAGTCATTTGTTTTATTGCTCAATAAGAGTTCAATATCATCTGTTTGTTTCTGCTTTTGGTAGGTTGCTTTGTCTAGAAAGTCTCCTTATGTTCAAACTGCTCATAGGGTATGATTCTACTCTCTTTCTTGGAGTTCAATGATCTTCATCCTGTTAGTATACTGTTTTTTTTATTTTTTTTTATTTTTTATTTTTAATAATTTGAAGAAAACATAAATTTTCTATACTAAGAGTTGTGTCATGACAGTTCAGGATGCAGATTTATGTTTTCCCTATGAACTAATTCCCTCTTTACTGATTTGGTATATATTCTAGGTCAGTGGTCTTATGCTAGCAAGTCATACTACTATCCGGCACCTTTTCAGCAAGTGCCTGAGTCAGTATGAGAAGTTAAGAAAAAAGCAAGCCTTTCTTGATAACTATCGGAAGTTCCCCATGTTTGCGGTAAGTTATTATCATAGCTGCAATTTGTGAACTCATACACGTAAATAGTAATTTCATGGAATGAGATGTCTGTCCTGTTAGCAATTTGCTGCGCATTATGGTATATGAATAAACTGTTGATAGATGAAATGTTTTTTCGGGGGGCTTGTTCCAGCGTCATCGAGTGCTTGTACTTATTTAATTATTTATCTATTTTTCCCATACTTCATTTTATTCTTGTATGTAACATGGACAGGACAATGATCTTTCTGAATTTGACGAATCACGAGATGTAATAGAGAGTTTGGTTGATGAATATAAGGCCTGTGAATCTCCAGATTATATCAAGTGGGGAATGGAGGTATATACCTTACTTGCATATCAAGAGATGTGATAGAGTTTGGCTTGTTTGCGTCTTTCTAATCAGTGTTTTTTTGCAGGACCCGGACCATGTTCTAACAGGAGAAGGCAGTGCTACGGGAACTGTTGATCCAAACTTAGCAGTGTGAAGAAACCAGATAAGGTCATTATCATTTTTACCTGGACTGCCTGGATTTTCTTTTTAATTCTTTTTTTGTCTGATTAAATGATTCTATCTTGTTCCTTTTATTAGCCCTTGTGCTTCTTTTCGTGTTTGAACTGTTCTTTCCTAGAGAGAGAGAGAGAGGTGGGTGGGGGCAGGGGGAGGCTTTTCAAGCGAAGAACGTATTGCTCCCGACTTAAAATGTGTACTAATTTTAGTCATTAACTAAATCAACTTATAGATATACTAGAAACTCTTTCCGTGCATTTTTTTTGGGTGTACTATGAAAATAGTTTTGAAAACTATACTTGCAAACCTGTGACACTAAGATTTAGAGCCATGTAGTTGAGTTTTGTTTTTATTGTTTTAATTTTTGCATATTGAAGGTTTTCTATGTAGTTTGATCAGAATGATGACGGTTTGGATGTTGTCTTATTGCAGGCGGTAACAACACTTGGTGGTGAATTGTATGTAAATTTGGTTTATTAATATTTGAGTTGTGGTACATTAGACCAGTGTGTTATGTAATGTGATGATTTTTTGTTGGATAATACAGAACCTCACTGTATGTATCAGGCTTTCCACAAGTTGTGAAGTGTTAGTTTCAGCAAACCTGGAATCTTATAGGTATTTCAGTTTATTCATGTGCAGATGACCAGAATTCTGACATTTCTACACATGAGGTTTGTCCCCCCGTTCTTGAGTTTGATGGGAAAATTTTAGTATTGTGACGTAGCCATGCCATGTTTGCATTTTTTTGATTGCATATAGCTATAGCATGTCATGAAATTGTTACAAATATGGATTTTGTGGCTTTGATTGTTTTGGACACTGAAGGCGACAGCCCATGCTGTGTAGATTGTGATGCTGTGAAAGTGAAAAGACACATAACAAGGGTCATGTGGGATGCTGTTGTGAGTATCGAACATTTTGAATGATTTCTAGCCGTTATTTTTGAATGCCTTCCATATCACATGCAAAGATTGAAGTATTATCCCTATGACGAGGCATTAGTTATTTATTTGTGCCAACAAAATGACGTTTCTGGTAAATGGATAGCTCAGTTGCATCTCTGCTTGTGTAGTTTGATGGTCCTATATTCATTCATGTTTAGAACCCATTCAGAATCCATTTATGTTAAGAGGACATGTTCTGTGACTTGTATAATTGAAATCACCAAAAAGCTGTTACTGGGCATTTGAATTGCAAATAGAAACTGTGTCCCCACTCATGACTCACCTTTATACAAAATGAAAATTATGATGTTGACAAGTGCTTGAGCTGAGACTCGTACTAGCTGTAATGACTTGTTGAGGATATCACATAATTCCCTCCAGCTAATTGAAGTCTCATCTCTCTTTTATATTTGCTCTTCATTTGGATATTATCAATTTGTAGTTTTTTTTATTAATAATGATTGCATTTGTTATCTTAGAAAACTGGAAATTTGATTGTTTTGAATTTTATACACCACATCTACTTTAGTCATTAGTCTAAATTACTAATAAAAAGTAAGCAATGATCATATGCTATTTTATTTTATTGTCTGTTGAATAACACATTAAAAAGTGACTACTCTGTTTTTATTTTCTCCCTTAATTCTCTCTTTTGCCTATAAAACTGACTTGTGTACAAAACAGTTAGGATGTCTTCTAAAACCATGATGGATGAATCTTGTTTCTTGTTTAAACACGTGTCATTTGCAAAATTTGATGTATCTAATTATCTCTCAAATACTTTCTAGGTAAACTCACTATTTGAGTTCATTATATCATCTTTCCCGTGTATTAATTTTGTGGGTATAAATATCTCTTAAAATCATAATGAATGAATCTTTGTTTAAACGTTGGAGATTCATTTGTCATTTGTAAAACTTGAGCTATATAATTATCTCTCAAATACTCTAGAATTTCACACACATACACCTATATTTCACAATAGTAAATATTTATATTTTCATACACCAGTGTGAAATACATGACTACCCCTAGATTTTGATTAATGTCACACTATTTTGGTGTGTATGCCCGAAACAACAAGACCAAATGTTCAAGTGAAAGTTCACCTAAATATATTCTAAATATGAAAACGCATATACGAGACTTTTACAACAAAAAAAGTTCTATGTCAAAACGCACCCAAACAACACAACAAATCACTGTTATCAAATTTCATTATTGTAGAATAGTGACTTTTATAATAGAATTATAAGAAAAATGATACTACTTTACAAAAAAAAAAGTTGATAATCAATTGAAACTTAATAATTAATAAAGTAATTATAATAATGAATTAATTGGTGTACAATCTCTTTAATACGAACAATTTTGAATTGAAGACCAAAATACAAATAACTCAAATACATCGCAGATAGCAAAATGATATTCACAAAAATTAACCATTCGAATGAAAGTCCACCCCAAATAAATTTTCAGAATGTTTCGTACCCAACCAATTCGAATTATTGAACGTTGCACCATAATTTAAATTAAATGAAAAATAGCCGTTAAATCCGTTGGAACGAGTGAGAGAAAAGAGTAGTAGGTAACAAAATAGAAAATAAGATGCGACAGACTGTAACCAGTCACATGGGATAGGCCTCAAAAGATACGCATCGTGGGCCCCACAACTTTCTTTCTTTATTATTTTTATTCCATTTGTATTTCCACTAATTGGGCCTCCGGCCCATTTCCGTGCCACCCACCACCCTCTCTCTTCTCCCTATAAATACCTGCAACTTCTCGAATCTGGCAATTCCTCCCAAGAAAAACCAAAATCAGAGAGAAGACCACCTTGACCTTGACTCCCTCTCCATCCTGTTGCTGACCGCTAGCTGTTTCAGAATCGCTAGGGTTCTTCTTCTCCGGCAAATATCCGGCCCCCCTTGTGTCCGTTTTGGAGAACAATGGCGGGACATTTGAGCGGCGGTTTCGGAATCATTGCCGTCGTGGCTCTGGTTATCGCTATTGTTTCGCCTTCCGCCGTTGACGCCCAGTCCGTGTCTCCAGCTCCCACCCCGACCAGTGATGGTACCGTTCTTTCATTTTTCACAAATTCTATGTTTGTTTGTATGTGTAATTTCATTTCTGGATTGGATCTGAAAGCTTAGGTTCGGAAATGGTTAAATGATTGAGAAATGGTGTTTGTAGGGACTTCTATAGACCAAGGAGTTGCGTACGTGCTAATGCTGGTGGCGCTGGTGCTGACGTACCTGATCCACCCGCTCGATGCATCTTCCTACAGCTTCTTCTGATTTCTATCATATGATATGAAGTAGAGAGAGCACATTAGGGTTTGGTTTGGCTGGCATGGAAATTTGTTTTGTGGATATAAATGGTATGGGGTAGGATTTTTTTGTTATTTTATTTTGTGAAATTTGTAGGCAATATTGCTCAATTATTAATTAATTAATTCTCCACTTCTCTTGGATTTGTGGCTTTTCAACCTTTTGTATGTATTATTCAATCTATATCTTTAGTTTGACGAATTGCACAATTGATGCAAAACAAACTCACAAATCTGTGGATTGTTGATTTGAAATCATATGAATCTGTACTGCATTTATTTAAAGATTAAAATGATGATATGAACATTGTCAAAACAAATTTTGAGGGAAAAGAATGTATGTTTTATTTCTTAGAAGGGGGAAAATAAAGGGCTGTTGGTTAACAATCAGCAGCAGATATGTGTAGCTTTTGTTTGTGATTTTGAGTCAGCTCCACCTCACCTCTTTGATGATGCAAAACCAAATTATTTGCTGGCAAATTCAATCTATTCTCTCTCTTGGTGTCTTAAGTATAAACCATACTTGACGATTTCGTAGAAGGAAACGACTATCCCCACAGATGGTCCTGCTCGGGCGACACGCGGGCCTACTCCTGTAAAAAATCCCTTCGCTCCTCCATCCCTGTTCCAGTTCCAATCAAGAATGTTTCCATTATATCTCATATACAACTCACACTACCAATCTATAAACATAAAGCAAAGAGACAAGCTGATAGCATGAATGTGTGTGATACAGAAGCAAAACCGCACTTCAAAAGGATATGGTTCTTATCATTTGACACAGAATTCTCAATCGATCTGCATACTACCAAAATTCTAAGCAAAATACCATTGCTACAGACAGACTGCCTAGCTTGTGTGTTACTTACATGCCCCATTATATGTGTCCTATTAGTGATTCAAAATAATAGTGGGTGAAACAGTCAGAACTTACAACATGCTTTCTGAGCGACTGGCTTCACCTAAGACTGCTAGAGGTGCAGCTCTTGCCATAATGCGGCATGTTGAATACTTGGATTTGAAATCACGTCTAGAGTTAGCGGGACACTGAGTGGATTAGGATAGTTTAGATTAGATCATGACTGCTTCCTACAGCAGAAAATATATCAAGTCACCCTTTGTTAATAAAGGGTGCCAGTTTGCTACTGATGGACGGAGCACCAGGGAGAGGTTTTGATCTTAATTTACTGCCAACTGACCCGGAGTCAGTACTAAGAAGTCTAGAGGAGCAGATAGCTCGAGAAAGGTCAGAGCTTGCCCAGTTGGAGGCTGAGATGGATGAGTTTCACGAGAAAGAGCGACAGCATGCTCTTCTCCGGGCGCGGGAGGAACGAAGGATGGCTAGTTATGATTACTGGAAAAGTATAACAACTCTTTGGTCCAAGAGAAGAGAGTTGCTTTAAAGGGTACTCCTTATGTTTCGGAGGAGCCCAGTGCACATTGATACTGCTCTTTCCTAGTTTATTTACAGGATTTACACAGGCAAGGCAAAACAATAAAGAAAAAGTCAGTGCACCTAAATAAACATACCTCCAAATTTCCATCAACGTATGTCGTGTTGTCATCTGTAATGCCCGAGTAGGATCCTTCTGATATTCATGAAGCAAACAATAGTAAAACTACGAGCAAACTACAGAAATAATAAACTAGTACTATGAGAGACAATTTTAAGTAATTCGGTTTCATTGGAGTTGTGCATATTTTCTGTGACTATTGATAATCCCCAACATTTTACTCAAGAGTAACATCCCTTTAAGCCCTATTTGTTTTCAACTAACTTATATATTTAATATCAACTCCTTCTGAAAATATTAATATCAATTTGATCACACACTTTATTCAAGTGATGGCAATTTTTTTATTATTGTTTTTTTTTCTTATGAGACCCAATAAGACCAAGTGATAGAAAGTAAAACTACAAATTTCGGATCTCATCGTCAACATGACAGACTAATAGTAATATTGCTTTAATCTTTTCCTCATTAGCAATGAAAGTTAAAAACCATTAGCTTTTTAATGATGAAATGCATTCCTAGGATGGTCTGGTACAATGGGGCACATCAATACTAGTAGCTTGAGTGGTGATTTGATAACTTAAGAGTTTGCACTTCTTCCCTCTTGAGAGTACATGGCTGCATGACAAGTATTTATTTTTTGTAATACCCCAGATTAGAAATGGCTAGGCATTTTAATTAAGCATGATTGAGGAAAACACCTCTATCTGGCGTCGGGTCTTTGCAACATCAAGTGGACACGTAGCAGCAGCTGCAAGACTTCCTGCTATAAAACCAGCTGAGAAATTTGCACCAAGAACACTTCCCACACTGGCTTCATCGCCCAACAGATCAAGTACTCTTCTCCTGATCTGCACAGTTTGAGGCAAAAAAAAAGTCATTGGGTAGAACATAAGCTTAAAACCAGATATGTCTTTCCAAACTGTTAGAGGATGAACACTCACTGGCTCAAGGGTTGACCAGCAGATTGCAGAGAAGGGAACATCACGAGCAAGTTGCGCTCCGAGGCCAGTCCATAAAATCCGGTAGCTTTGAACTGCAACAAGAGTATAGCATTGAGATTATATACCTGTAGAACTTAGATTGTCCATCAAACTTTGACATTCACCATATGATGCCTGATCAATGAATCAGCTTAGTCAACATCAACAGGAAATCCTATTCAGAGAAAACTAACTCATCTAGTCTCAGCCCTTCAAGAATTTGTCAGGAGTCAACTTACTGCTCTGGAGGCCGTTTGTGCTTCTTACAGGGTTGATGACCCCATGCAATGTCTTGAATACTCCTGGAGGCTTTGCACCATTTTGGGTTTCTTTAAATGCCTGTCATTTATAAATGGTTAAATCAAAATGAGAAACAACATTAGTTTAAACTAATTATTCTTTAAATTTATAGGTACAGCATAGAAAGTAGCCTAAAAGAAAACTGGTCAGGATAAAGTAGCCATCCGTAGCATGTCTAATATTTGGCAGAACTAGTCACAGCAAAAATGCATTACGACCAGCACTTCATAGACTACTGGGTACCTGGCCTTTGTTTTTAATTTTCATGTTGCATTTGCAAATACAACACAGTTAATGTCATAGCAACATAGTTTCCATGATGATGATATCCTACATACAAAGTCCAAACTGCAATCCACCAGAAACCTTATGTTCATAAACACAAAAAGTTCTTATAGTTGCATGAAAAGTCTACAATTATGATGTGAATTCTAAATATTTTATAAATATACTAGCAAAGTATCTAAGATGAGTTTCACATAAAAGGGGGTTAGAATACGTTTCTGATACAGCCCCAGATCAAGAATACATGTCATTATAACAATACCTGCATGCGGGTTCTTGCCAATTCAACAGGGTAACAGGTGACACAAGCTAATGAACGCGACAATGCACCAGCAACTAAAGGGACATATGGAGTCAAGTTTGGAGAACTCTTGGACGTGAAATCTTCCATTGTATTGCGGAGAATGTCATAAAAAGGCAAATAGATTCCCACCTATTTGACAATAAGGGAGGATCATCAGCCAAACAAAAAATCAGTTAAATGGCAACATTTCTAGCATCAAGCGAGTGCAGAACAAAAACCCTTAAGGAATCCCCATGTGTTGTATTTTATTTGAAAAGCTAGAGGCTTACAGTTGGGACAGATAACGCTAAGCTAGCATTTGTGCCCCTCCACAGTCTTGCGAATCCCTCCTGCACAAATTCATTCCTGTAAAACCTCTGACAGTAAGTGATTTATATGCTGGACACAGGTGCTATCATACAAACATTGTGTATAATAAACTAACTTTACTAGAAACCTCGTACCAAGTGTCATATCATGTATCACAATGAATAAATTTACTTTACAAGTAACCTCATGGCTCATGCATGCCAAGTGCCATTCATATTATGGCATTTATAAATTAACTTTTCGTATGGGTTAGAATTTGTTTTTTTTCTTCTTGATATATGTTTTATGAATCTATATTCACGCAAACACTGCCACAAGGCACCACTTCAAAGCATTATTTCCCAGCCAGATTCTAAGGAATTACAACAATTGAGATGCATCATGTCCCTTTCAGAAAGAGTATGACATCATGTACTTCACATGGATGATCAAGATACGCTAATACATACTAATCTTATTAGATTTATTTCGAACTTCAAATATAGAGGGGCTACTAGATTATCCAACAGACCCTAAGGTTTAAGCCTTCATTTATGAAATGATAGGATCATAGTTGGATAACAACTACTCCCTCCGTCCCAAAATAGTGTCATGTTTCCATTTTTTTGCAAAAATTAAGAATTACATGATAATTTAGTGTGTTTCCAATATTATCCTCACTTTCTCACCTACACTCCATGTGCAGATCTGCCCATATGCATAAGTGATAAGAGTACTATGGGAAAAACAATAATATAACAACCTAAAATTAGAAACATGACACTCATTTTGGGACAAAAAATTTAGATAACAGGACAGGACACTCATTCTGGGACGGAGGGAGTATTTATATTGCTAGACAAATGAATTTTCTTCCTTGCATATATAGATGAGCATTTGGACTAATGCATGGTAGAAAAAAGGATTCGGAGAAGGCTAATAAATCATCCCATAGGTTCTGAAGGTTCAGGAACATGTCCATTGAGAAGCATCCATAAATATACTGAGTTGGTAAATTATAAATAACAGAAATAGGGGGAAATCAAGGAAATTTGAAATAAAACCAACTAATACTGACCTTAGCAGAAAAACACAAATGAGCAAGCATGGACAAGTACAAAAAGAAAAAAGAAATCTAACTTTCAATAGGTAAAGAATAAATCAGCTTGCTTATAGAACTTGAAAATTTTCTCCAATGTACTCCAGATATCCCAAGATCTTATTCACAACTGCTTCTACTTTCTGTTTCCATCAGTTACATAAATTCCGTAAAATTAATAAGCTAAAGCAGAGGCACAATCCTAGTCCTTCTAATTCAGTTAGTAATCAAATCAACATATCCACTAACCTCACGTATGACTTTATAGAAAACATCCATTGTTCCTGTATACCGCGAACACCCTGGAGGGCACATTGATTCAGTTCCAAGGACGGCACGTTTGTGGAATGGAGAGTACCTAAAATCTGGAAGCATCTAGAAACAAAATTTGAAATCCAAATTAATGGTAAACAACATGGTGGAATAAGAAGGTTCTACATCAGCTCTAAGGTCCAAAAAAATCATGTGTGCAGGCAAATAATATGATGATGATAAACAGTGTAGAGAAAATAATAATGTATTAGTAGACTACAAACTAACAATGCAAACCGAGAACAAATTTGTGGCTCTTGTTAGGTTTGCCTTCTGATAGACTGCCTATTCAGATTTCAAGACATGTGATTATAGAGAAACTCGCATTTGCTATTTTTATACTGTTGTTTCCTTATGTACCAGAACACTATCTTACAAAAACTAATAAGATGTTGATAGCTTGCATATTAGTTACTTTCCTTTCAATTCTCAAAAAATAGTGAGAAGCAAAGATCATTTATATCTTTAAGGTAAAAAATGAATAGTAGGCATACCGTATTTGTTTCAAAACATGGTGTGCGACATAGACCTTGATATGGAACTCCAGCAGCCTGTGCTTGCAACCTAGTCTGGAGGTAAGGCAACAAAAATACAAATCAATTGTAAGCTCTGGAGTTGGAAAACTACAAATGATGAGAAAAATAATCAAATATTTGAGCATGATAACTGTAGAGCATATACATATGCCACAAGCAACAGTTTCAAACATGAAATTCTCTAGCGATGTAGATGCTAAGTACTAACCTTGAGCTCGACATTAGAAGAAAAAAAAAGCATTGATTTTTTGAAAGAAAAAAAGTTTCTCCAACATTTTCACCCTTTGTTTGAAAGATGCAAAACATAGAGTACAAGGAAATCTAAGAAGCAGAGAAACCCACAAGCAAGAAATTGAAGCCTTCAAAACATACACAATTAACAAACAATAATCATCCAATGGGTATCGTCCAACACAAACCTTAGCTACATCGAGAGGGTTCACGAGGATCGCGGACAGAAAAGCGGCGCCGGCGGCAGAGAAAGCTCTCTCCCCAAAACCCAAATTCACATCACCCATGGCCATATTAGAATGGAGCTGATTCGGCTGCGATATCTGTGCAATTTCCTTGCCGTCGGCGACGAGGACAGACTCGGAGGAGTTTCCATCAAAATCAACTCTTGTCGTCGTTGACGATGTGGTTGCTGCTGCTGCTGCACTCACCCATGAAGGCAGGCTATACCTTGTGCTGACCATTAACGTCAAAATTGAAGCTCTGTTTCTGTACAAATTTGGAGAGCTAAATTGGGTTCTCAATAGTGCCTCAAAGCCTTGATCTTTCCTTTTGATCGATTGGTAATTGGGTTTGTTAAATTACGTATTCTAGGGCTTTCCAGTTTTCTTTAAATGATTTTTATATGTAAATAGAAAAATTGGGTGGAAGTGAAAGAGAAAGATTGAGATGTACACGTGGCGCTTAGGCGTGGGCGCCAAACAATTGGGTATGCGCTGACGTGTATTTATGCTTTCCTTACAAATATATTTAATTAGCATTTAAAATATAATTCGAGAAAAAGGGCGCCAAAGAGATAAGACAGCCCGGTGCTTATATGGCAACTATACTTCCTAGCGGTGTTGTTTGAAATACAGTAATAAAAATGAATATTTGTATATAAAAAAGAGTAATGCTAATTTTGTACATGTGTCAAATAATGAAAGATGACACATATGTAATTCATTGATGAGGTGGCACACCACGTGTACGCCATTCTTATAAATCAGGCGTTCTACGTTAGAAATTCAATGGAAGGTGCTAATATCATATATGTTGAGTTTTTATTATTTAAATCTATTTTTAAATCACAAAAATATAAAATAAATGCATGCCACTTTTTTTTGTACAAAATTTGTGACAACTAGTATTTTTCTATTAAAAAAATAGGTAGAGAATTGGAGCGTGTGTAGTTATTGCATGTATTGTACCTGCGTGCTACATGTCAAATAAATATTCATTATAGCGGCTGCATGTGATTATTCTACTAGCACGCGTTAGAGTATCCACATTGTAGGGACTCAATTTGAGTCTCTACCTGTCACATTTGTAAGTTTTTATCTGTCACGTCAATAAGGGATCCAAAATAAAAATTCACTCAATTGTTGGGACTCACTTTTAAGCCCTTAAATGGAACCCACATTTATCAATAAAATTAATTATACAATTACTAATTAAAAATCAAAATGACATTTAAAATTAAAACTTACAATAATATTAAATGTTAAATAAAATCAATTTCAAAACAAATTAAAACTTATAATATTAATTGAGCATTACATAAATGAAAACATTACAATTACGGCTAGTTTTACGACGGATAGTTTTTAACAACTGTTAGTTTTTAACGACTAATTTTACACCGGCTAGTTTTCACCTGAATAATGAAAAATTAAAATTATAACTAACAATAAAATTAAACATGAAATGAAATCAAATAGATTGGATTATTATTTAGAGAATGAAAATGTAATTTTATATAATAAAAATATTCATTAACAATGAATTATAGAATGAAAATATAATTTTATTATATTAAAATTGAAAATAAAACGGTAACAATTGCTCTTTCAAGTTTCAACCATTTTTTATTTATTTTTTATTGAAGACACATGTCAACTTACTAGTAATTAGTGAGTATTAAAAAAAAAAAGTTAAGGGTCGGGTCTAAAGTAAGGGACCAGGCCCTAATGTCAGTCTACTCCATTCAAGGTTTTGGCTTGGGCCTCTGACATTTCCTTTTCCCCATAAAATAATGGCCTTGGCTGGAGATGGCCTAAGCTTAATTAGGATCTCATAATTTCTCTCTTCCCCTTAGCACCACTACTCCAATGCTTAGCACTTCTATCAAGAGGCTCTAAGACTCTTAACACCTCCTCATTGGAGATGCTTAACTGAGCTTAGCATGCAAAACAAGATTTCTAATCCTAGAAATCTTAATACCCAAACTCACCGTTGCGTTTCCTAACAATATTTCAACTACCTTTAGACATTTTATGAGTTCCTTATGTATCTCCCTACAAAAAGTTTTGATTCGTAGAATTAAGACGATTATGATTCTTAGTAGGCAGAGGAAATAAACTTATATAATAACTAGAAATAGACCTAATGACAAATTTGATGAGAGCAGCTCTATATGTAAGAGATAGAAGTTTGGACTTTTTCTTCTTGAGTGCGGATCTTACTTTATTGACTATAAAATTTGGGTAAAATGTCACCAGACTCTTTGAACTTACCCATTTTCTGAATCTAGCCATCAATTAGGGTTTTGCATAGTTTCACATCCTAAAATTTTTAATTTTTTTTATAAACATCCAACTGATTTATTGTAACCGGTTGAGACTGACACATCAGCCAAAAACTATGTCACCTGCCGCATCATCTGCCACCTCACTCCAACACGCCCCGTCATCTCTCCTAATCATCAAACCTATCACCTATCACTGTCACTATCACTCACCATTTTTTTTATACATACTATCTATCCTACTTTCCAATTCAAAGACACAAAAAGACAAAATAGGGGAAGGAAACAATAAAAAAATCATCCCCACTCCATCTCCTTCTTCTTCCTTCCTTCATCGATCACTCCTACCATAACCATTCTTTCCAACAGTTACCGTCGGCCGCCATCTCTAGTC
>JAYMTA010001952.1:0-18084 GCA_036897625.1 Pelargonium cotyledonis | reverse complement strand
TTTTTTCTAGCAAACTCAAATTCCTCATCATCATTACATGAGTCTTCTTCATTAGCATCAACAAGGATTACATCTTCCTCTTCATGATCACTAGCTTCACTATCATCCTCATCTTCACATTCAGCTTCATTATCTTCTATATTTGCAGCTACATTACCAAGAGCAGCTTCTTTAATTAAACTATTTGCAGTTTCTTCACAAGGAACAACTTCATTCACAGCTTCAGTTGGACCTACAAATGACCCAACATTCTCAATACCTCCAACTGTATATCCAGCTTCAGTTACACCAACAACATCATCAATTGGGCCTGCATTTTGCACATCTTCCATTACAGGCCCACATTCATTTGGGCCTACATTTTGCACATCTTTAATTACACCAGCAACATCATTTGAACCTGTTTCTTTTTGGGCTCCACTTACCCCATCCAGCCCATTTAATTCTTGTGGTCCATCAATTCTAGCCTCCTTGTCAGACACCTTAGGAGGTCCATTGAGTTGTGGAGCTGGCATATCACATTCATCTACTCCCTCCTCCATTAAAACAGTCAAAATTTCCTACAACTTTCCCATCCACATTCATTCCACTCCCACATTCCACATAATTCATAATTGGTGGTGGGGCAGATTGTTACACATGCAGGCATCTTGTCATCGGGTGCAGCTGGCATACTCTCCCCATGTTCACAATACAATTGTATCTCCATATTTGGGTTTGTCGCATTCTCTAACATGTCTAAAACAGAGAAATCATCATATACCAAATTCAATCCATAAGGCAATTTCCTCTGCGAAGGAACTCTATAGTATAGCCGGCTAACATTGCTATATCCCAACTCCCTAATGATTTCCATTATCTCCCAGAAATTCATTCTATCTGGGTCAACATCAACTATTTTTTGTCTCCCACCATCATACTTGCTACAATGCCTACCAAATTGCCCACCAAAAAATATTCTAAGCCTCAATATCTTGTCCCCATTACAACCCCCTCCTGAACCACTCATTTTCAACAACCTAAATAATTCAACAAGTCAACAACAACAACATAAGAATCTGACAAATATTGAATATTTTAAAGCCAAATTGCAAACTCCCAACAATAAAGAAAAAGTAACTCACTAACAACCAATCAGCCACACATTCAATTCCCAAACAAACCCCACAAAAAGCTCATTGACATTCTAAACCCAAACTGTCAGATTATTCCCAAAATTAAAAATTGAAACCCTAATTTACCAAAATCAATGCATAGTGTAAAGTGCCCTAAACGACAACTTGTCCAACCAACAAAATCAATAAACTAACAGCAAATAAAATACAACTTTACCTCAGAATCTCTCTGATTTTATCTTTCTCCTCGTCTAGTTACCGCACTGTCACTATTCCTCGAGAATCTTCTGTCACTTTTCAGCCCCTTTACTCACTATCACTCTATTCCTTCCACTTGTGATTCGTCGTATTCAGATTTCGAACTCTCCAACAGCACTGCGCACGCCTCTATCTTCTTTGTCGTTTGACAGTCGAACAAGAAGAAATAGCATTTGGAGAAGAAAGAGAGAAGAAAGATAAAACGGCACCGTGTAAGGGAAAGAGAGAAGGAAGAGATGGATTACCTGTACAAGTTACACACTCCAATCCAGCCACATATATGCCACCTAAGATATAAGAAAATAAAAAATGAAATAAAAATCCAGCATGGCAAGAACTAACGGTTTCCGACTTGACATTTGACGGAATGTCCTTTATGGTAAACGATTTGAAAAATGTCCTAGATATTATTGATTATGTATTGCCTTCCGCTTTGTTCTATTTGAATGGAATTATTTATTTCCCAAAAAAAAAAAAAAAAATCTCATGCGTGACTAAAATTTTAAAATAAAAAGAATGATACTAAATTTTAAGACAAAAATTCAAAATATACAAAACACTTTTATTATGACAGAATTCAAATCATGAGATTCATGAGGAGACTCGCGTTAGCTCAAACTCAAAAACTCTTTCTACTCACACAGTCCCAACACACTAACTACGGATAATACAGTATTTTAAAATTTAAATTCCACGTATATTCCTATCGTTATCGTCCATCTACGTGCCTACAAGTACAACTTTTTTCATGTTTCTATGTTTTTCGTAGCATAACCATGTGGCAGTTTGTGATTGGTGCAGCCAAATCACGCTATCCCGACGCGCGTGTTAACTTCACCGCAACAAAAGCCTTACACGTGCGAGCTACAACTCTCTGTTTCCTCGAACGGGTGCAGGTCGATCTCCAAAATATCTACAACTCTCTGTTTCCTCGAACGCGTGCAGGTCGATCTCCAAAATATATAGAGACCGACGCTCCCATTTACACCTCCCAAACGCCGTAACCGCCGCCGTCTCTCATTTCTCCTTACATCGCCTCCGTCACCGTCACAGCTACAGGGGTTCTTCCTGTTTTACCGGTCTCTCGTGATCTCTGTGTAGATCTTTCTGGATTTTGGGGATCGCCGCTTCGATTCGAGGTAAGGATTTGGTTTGTGAGATATTTTTATTTTATGAGAAATTGTGGTAGATGCGACGAGTAGTTGTTTCTAAATTTGTAATTTATGTGAACGGGTCTGTTTGGGTTGAGGGAAAATGCTGGGGAATGTAGAGAATTATGGGCTGAATGGTGCATATTTCGTTGGATTAATGGGTGTATATTCATGGGACCTTAAAAGTTCCTTTTTTGTTCAGTTTCTGAGATCATCTATGTTTATTGATCTTGAATTTTCAATTCCCTGTTTGGTTAGTGAGAAACTGTAGGAGAATGAAGGAAAATTAGGAACTATGTAACCTTTCTTGTCCCAATTCATGAGTTAGGAATTTTGGAACTGCCCTATAATTCAACTTGTTTTGATAATTGGAACCTGCTATTCATTGAATTTGGAGTTTTTTTTTTATCTCTGTATAGTATGAGATTTTATTACTCCACCTTAATCTCGTTTGAATTATTTGGAACCTTCCCTTTTCTATTCCTATGCATGAATCATTTCCAATACTATAGAAAGATGTATAATCCTGCAATCCTATCCTGAAACCAAACCTGTTCCTATTGCTTGTGAACCATAAGTGTCTCAAGTATTACAATTGTATTTTGCTGGAGAGATTGTTCCGGGGAAAATAGGTGATTGTTGGCAAAATTTTAAAGCATATTCGATACTATCTTTTAAAAGTCTCCAAGATGGAGGTGTAGCTCTCCCCTGTAGATAAACATTGGCTCAATGGACTGAGCTGCACAACAGGGATTGCTCAACCTTTTCTCCAAAATCCCTCCGCACCCCACCCAATGACATTTGAACCCATGGTCTCTCATAGAGAAGCTGTGCTTTGAACCATTGAGCCATCCCCTAGAGGATGTAAGGTTATACTAATTCCAAGAATTGAACCATTGAGCATGCTTGTATTTCTGCATTTTATTTGTTTTTTTCTTTGGTCTTGTCGCTTGACAGATCCTTGAGAAGGTTGTCAAGGAAATCCCTGTTCCCTGCTCCATTAATTGTCCAATGTTATTTGCCTTAGATAAGGAGTTATGGAATGTGTTTAATAGCATGAAGAATTGACCGAGTCCTATAAATTAAAAGTCAAAGTTGTAATGGAATTGGCCACCTCTTCACAATTTATAGATCAACTGTTTTCTTTCTACTGATCATAATGTTTTTATTTCATCATAAATATCCAATGCACGTTATCTCCTATCTGACTCATACATAGATTTACAGTAATTTACATTTTCAAATATGCAATGTTTTATAAAGCTCAACTCAGGACCCTCACATGTTCGTAAAAGTCAGAGCTTTGTTATCAACGTTTGTTTTAATCATCTTATTTCAATAATTGTACCTTTCAGATATATATCACAATCAAAATGATCAAATATTTAAATGTTGGGTTAATTCATTTCATTCAATGCCAAAATTACTAGCAGAGAAAAATGTAGAAATCAAATTTGCTTATGCTGGCTACGCTTTGTTTATCACCCTTTATCCCTTATCTTCTTCTGTGTTGATAGAGGTAGGACGGCATTTTCAATTTTATGCAACATGCAAGTCTGGCAAATGTCTCTTTGTTGTTGGGTCGCTTTCAACAAATAATTGCATATAGTTGAAACTCTACCTCCTATGTTTCCCTTTGTCTCGGCCTCCTTGGCTGTATTTGTTTTAGATACCTCTTTATTAGGAGGTTTATTTGTTGCAGTATTGACCATTTGGAAGACAATTTTGAAGTAATGCTTCTGATCATGATTGCACCTTAAAAAATGTATTGATCTTTTATGTTATTGTTTTTTTTGTTTTTGTTTTTGTTGTAACCTCTCGTTCATATAGCATCAAACAGGTTTTGTAGATATCCATATGATATTATGTGCTAATGGGTCCTATTTTTTTCAAAACAGACACCTATGGCTTCAGAGCATAACTTCCAAGAGAGCCCATCATACTTTGGAACTGGTGGAGCTTTGATGCTCAGGCAGAAATGGAACTTTTCTCCTCCGACCATGGCTACAGAAAACACAGATGGCTGCTTTGAGTGCAACATTTGCCTGGACTCAGCACACGATCCTGTAGTCACCCTCTGCGGTCACTTGTACTGTTGGCCGTGTATTTACGAGTGGCTCAATTTCCAAAGTTCCTCTCCGGACCAAGACCAACAGCAACAGAATTGCCCCGTCTGTAAGGCTAACATCTCCTACAGTTCATTGGTCCCACTCTATGGCCGAGGTGCATCCTCCGGTTCTAAATCTAAGAATTCTCACTTAGATATTGCCATACCTCGTAGACCACTCTTTCTAGGAGCGATCAACTCGGTTTCTTCTAGTCCTTCCTCCATGTCACATCCAAGTCAGCAATCACAGTCCTTCCATCATCACGAGTTCTTCTCTCATCCATACGGAGGTTATGCTGCCACAGAATCAAGTCCACGGGATATCACCACAACAAGCATACTCAATCCTTATGGAGAGATGGTGTATGCAAGGATATTTGGGAGCTCAGACCCGTCTTTGTTTGCTTACCCTCACACCAACTCTTACCCTTTCATGGGCAGTAGTAGCAATCCTAGAATTAGAAGGCAGGAGATGCAGCTCGACAAATCTCTCAACAGAGTATCCATTTTTCTGTTCTGTTGCTTTGTTCTGTGCCTTCTCCTGTTCTGATCGTGTCTCTTACCTTTATTTAGTTGAAGCATATATGTCATTTAGTTAAGATGAGTACATGGTATAGATGGTAATAGATGTTATTCAACGAATTTTCTTGCCGGGAACTTCAATTTTCTTTTTCTTGTACATAGCTTTGCTTCTTGATGTGTAATTATGCAGGGATTATGATTGAGTACTGTTATGTAACTTTATCTTAGTATATGTTAGATTTCTTGTAGTTGCTACTTTGTTGGTTGTTGATTCTGTTTCCTTCAATTTTCTTTGGTATGGTGATAGAAACTTGAACATTTAGAGGTTTCAGCAACTGAGTTTGGGAAATTACATAAAGTTAACTGATTCAAAGTTGAAACCATATTCGCCTATGGAATTGCTGTCCGGTCCATGTCCAATACCGGCATCTAACTGGTTCAGTATCAGACTACAAACCGGTTCCAGTTCTGGTTCTGACAGTGTCAGTGAAGCACATTACTGATCAAAGTCTTGACTAATTTCAGTTCTGTGCTTGCATATGAACTTATAGCTGGCAATGGCATTAGGACTTATTGATCGTTAGCGTCAGGTTTGAATCTCAACTACTAACTGTGTTTAAGGAGACATAAATGCATTCTTTTGAATTTGTATATACATATATATACACTTTTTTTTCCGGTCTAATGAGGTTTCTGAGTGGGCTCACGGTCTACATCTTTAAGCTGTTTTTTCCATCTCTCCAGAGGTGGGTTGAGTGAGAATTTCACGCAAATGATTTTTCCGCTCACGCAGCCTGTGTATATACACATTTTCTTTTATTTGTATTTATATATATGTGTATTATCAGAAAAGGAAATGCATGTGACAATCAATCAGCAAAGGTGATTGTTTCTGCAAAACCGCGTTCATGAATTAGACATCAAATGATTTGTTTTAGGTATTTATTTAGGTCTTAAAATATTCCAACATTTTCTCTTCTCCACTACAATGTACGTACATTGTAGATGCACCTAAAATGAAATAAGGAAATGGGCAACCTGTACTGCATTATTTTCCTTTTTCTCTACTGGAAGGAAAAGCCTATGGTTTACTCGAGTCTTTGTTTTCATCTGCATAACTTTATTTTCATTCTTGGTTTTCTTGCATCTTCTTTCTTTTTCTTTTTGTTTGTCGGTTTTGTCTGTTTCTGATCCCTTCGAGAGAAAAAGAAATGTTTTTACACAGTCTCAAACAGACTACGGTGTTAGCACATAAGGTTTGATTTGTATATCATGAGTTTTGATAATTACAACAAACTCATCTTATGCTTATTACAAGAGGTTAGATTACATCATTTGTTGTTGTATTTCAACAATATGTTAATCACAAATTCTAACATTTGGATGAAAATTCAAGATTGTTTAACGCTTCGACGTGTAAGATTGTAAGCTACTAAAACAACAACTACATACCTATCTTGTTGTTAAATTCAAGTTATCTTTCAAAATGTATTCTAGAAATGAAGTTGAAAGGATGAGAATGTCTCGAATGTTGTATGCATCAACATTACATTGTTGTCTGTTATAACTGTATAAAACTAAACATTACACAAGAAATAGGAGTAATAAGTCGATATGAATACAGGACATGAGTATTGATTTTGAAGTACCTCAACTATTGCATTATGTTGCTAAAAATAATTTTATTTTATTTTCAACAAAGAAGTGTTATGTAACGCTTTTTTTGTTAATATTATAATTTTTCTATTTTCATTAAAATTCATTGTCGATTTCTTTAATATCATTAGGATCCTAAAAAGATATATAGTCTTTGCATGCATCATGAATCAATATTATTGCTAACTAATTATATATTAATCCTAAAAACCGAAAATGGAAATCACCGGCATGTGGCGTGAAGACTTTAAACCAAGTTGATGAACAAAAGCATCAACTGGAAACTGCATGGCCACATGCACTTGTTCCGTTTGTCTCCCATAACTGTCGCACCCAACCGTACATATGTATCTCTCCGTACCTTTAATTATAGGATTTTCGAAATACGCGTTTTCACATATTATAAAAACCGAAAACCATAGTTTTTAATATATTTTGAAGATAATATTAGAATTTTTATAGTAGTCACCGACAAACCGCGTATGGAAAAGCTATAAATGAGTGGTCTTTTGTTCAAGAGTTTTCATCAATTCATCAACATTTTCGAGCACTTCAAGAACCAACATTTGTCCGAATATTATTAATGGAGTCTTTCACTTTCATGGTCACTCCTCTCTTGTTCTTCTTTTTTTTTGTTATTTTACTTATGGAAGGAGCCAATGGTTGGCTCAATGCCCATGCAACTTTCTATGGTGCCAACCTAAATCCCTCCACACTTGGTAAGTTATTGTTATCATCTTGCACCTACATTTTGATCAAGAGTGTGATTCTTGCAAATACTTTGATTTGTTTATACATATGTATTGTACGTAAGTTTGATACTTTTGAATTTATAAATATATATGTCTACATCTATAATGAGTATATAACCGACATGTTATACGTGTGCGTGTTTTCGTTTAAAACGATGTAAACAAAATCGAAATAGTAGATCAAATAAATAACTACTCTAAGTTTCGTACCCTATAAGATATACGAACATTATATATGATATAAGAAGAGGACGTATTTATCACTAATAAGTCGATGCAATTTTGATTAAATCGTAAACTTTTATTAGTACACAATGAAATTTTAAGAGGCTGATACGGGTTGTTGCCACCTACTATTGTCCTTAAGCTCTATCATTGTCTACCACACAAGGGCAAGATCATGCTTTATTTTGTGTCTCTCTTTCATCATGCATAATGCTAACATGCAAGCACCATTAAGATCATGAACCTGAAACTACATATCAACTCCATGTGGTTTCATTCTCAAATTGTTACATAAATAATTATTTATTTCATACAATAATTGCCTTACATTTTTTAGTATTTGGATCTTAATAATTAACAGATACAATAAATACACATTTTTATTAATGATAATCAATTCAATAATAAATTTTCAGGTGGAGCTTGTGGTTATGATAACACATACCATGCTGGTTTTGGAGTGAACACGGCCGCAGTGAGTGGTGCTCTCTTCAGAGGAGGACAAGCCTGCGGTGCTTGCTACCTTGTCACCTGTAATTACAATGCTGACCCTAAGTGGTGTCTCCGGCGAGCCGCCGTCACCGTCACAGCCACCAACTTTTGTCCTCCCAACAACAATGGAGGCTGGTGCAATGCTCCTCACCATCATTTTGACATGTCCGAGCCTGCTTTTCTTCGCATTGCTCGACGTGGAGATGAAGGAATTGTCCCTGTCATCTATAAAAGGTAAATTAATATATTATTCCAAGAAAATATTGATAATTTTCTTGAATAGTTTCTAACTAAACAAACAAGTTAACAAGGGAATAAAACATAAGCGCACAAATAAATGCGCAATTGGAGATTCAACTATCAATTTATTGATCTTACGGACAACCTACGTTTGTGCGTTTAAGTATTCTCAACAAAAATTGTGTATCCCAATAGCACATGTCATTAATTTTGAGGTCAAGTGAAGATATTGTTGAGAATTGGATTAAAATAGTTTATCTTAACATAAGATCAGTTCTATCAAGTCGCTCAAACAAGATTCAAACGTACGTATTTTGTTGCTCCATAAGATCACAACCCAATGACATAGTTAAGAGTCGGTTGTAGTCTTGTAGACCTGTAGTAGGCAACTTTTTAAACTATATTATGTATCAGTATGCTTTTTATTAAACCCACCCAAGCTTTTGAAACCATATTATGTATATGTAAAATCATACGATTTTCATCAAAAGTGTCTTGTCTTAGTGTTCAAGACATCCTACTCTAACTAATAGCTAAACATTAATTTTGTGCATCTCTTGAGCAAAATTCTATATCTCCAACACTATCACAACAACGACAATAATTTATTACTTAAAATTTTCAGGGAGTCGAAAGTCTTTTCAGATATAAATTCATGAATAGTAGTTTAGAAGTCTTTCTAAGAAATTTTTGGAGGGAGGGAATTAATGTAGTATCTAAATTACATTTGTGTGTTTGTTGAAATGAATAGAGTGTCATGCAAGAGAAAGGGAGGGGTCCATTTCACATTGAAGGGGCAGTCAAATTTCAACATGGTGATGATCTCCAATGTTGGTGGAAGTGGTGATGTGAAGGCTGCTTGGGTGAGAGGGTCCAGGACAACAACATGGGTGCCATTGCACAGGAACTGGGGTGCCAATTGGCAGAGCAGCTTGGACCTTAGGAACCAAAGGTTGTCCTTCAAGCTCACTTTGGTTGATGGCAAAACACTAGAATTTGTCAATGTTGTTCCCAAAACTTGGTCTTTTGGCCAGACATTTTCTTCAAGAAACCAGTTCTTGAATTAGCTATATAGTACACAAATATATTAAAGCTATATACTAACATGTCCTACCCAACAAAGCTTTTTTCATGTTGCAAGGACATTTTTAGTTTTTTCTTTTTCTTTCAAGTGTAATTTGTGTTTAACTATGTCATTTTCTTGTAATTCATATATGTACAAGGCCATTAGCTCTCAAATTAGGAGCTATGGGGGTGTATTTGTAATTTTATTTATTCAAGAATATAATAAATGAAGTTTTAATCAATTTCAATTACTTTATTTTGTTCTAAATATGAAATTCGAAAATTTGCAACTTGTATCTACGAAGGAAACATTACTCTCTCAGTCTCAAATTATAATATCATATCAACATGTTCACAAATGGATCGTGTTATTCAACCCATTATTAGCCGGATCTCAATTTAGATTGACCTATTTGATAAAATACTAAACTTTGAACGGGAAGATGGTTGTGAAGTGGAGGCAACATTTGGGCTGGGCCAAGCCCATTCATGGTTTTTAGTATAGATATATGGGCTTTTAGTAGATTGTCCAGGATCCAGCTAGAATCCATATATATTTTCTCAGGCTTTCGCGGAAACCAAACAGACCCACTGCCCTGGACCTATGTCTTCTCTCATCAATCTTCACTGAAACCCCAAAAAAACCCAAACAGAAAATATGGTAAAGGATCGAAATGGAGCTCACTCTGAGAAACGAGACGCAGAGGAGGTAAAAGATCGAAAATCCAGAAGGAAAGCTCGAGAAAATTCTGATTCCGAGCTCGAGGAGGAGAGAAAGCACAGCAAATCGAGAAGGAAAGCGCGAGAAGATTCTGAATCCGAAGTCGAGGAAGATAGAAAGCGCAGAAAATCCAGAAGCAAATCGCGGGATAATGCCGATTCCGATTCGGAAGAAGATGGGAAACCGAGCAGAAAGGAGAAGCGAAAGAGGAAATCACGCAGCGAGGAATCGGATTCGGATGATTCGGACTCCGAGTATTCCGATTCTGGTTCGGAGTCAGAGACTGAGAGCTCGGGCGCGGAGGTAAGCGATAGCGAGGAAGAGAGGAGGAGGAGGAAGAAGAGAAGGGAAAGGAGGAGAAGAGAAAGAGAGGAAGAGAAGAAGAGGGAGAGGAAGAGAAGAGAGAAGAAGAGAAAGAGAAAGGATAGAGAAGAAGAGAAGAGGAAGAAGAAGAAGAAAGATAAAAAGAAGAAGGAGAAGGAGAAAGGGAAGAAAGGTGCAGTGACTGATTCATGGGGAAAGTATGGGATTATCAGAGAAACTGATATGTGGTAAAGTTGCTTTCTTTAGCTCAATTATTATCAGTTGCTCTACTTTTATTTGTATTTGGTGTTGTTGTTTATGGGGTTGCTGAGAAAATTTGAGGAATTAGTGGCATGTGTTTGTGAAATTTATGAGCTTTAAGGAAGGTTGTTTTGCATACCAGGGTGTGATTATCAAACATTATAGTTATTAGAGTTTACTGATGTTGATAACAACATGTATGGGATGAGAAGGAATGTGAATGCTTGCGTTTTATTTGTTTTAGATTTTAGAAGACTAAGTTTAAACATTTGTGGGAACTCAAGCAGATTATCTGTAGATGGGTCATACACTTTTTGTTAGCTTTTTTTGCTTGGATGCTGGTAGGTGTTAGAAAAACAAGGGAAATGTTATTGGAGTATCCTTGTTGAAAGATGATTGAACCTTTTATAATAATAATAAAAAAAATCTTGCAACTTAGTAGAACTATATGTTTGTCGGGTTTGAGTGAATTATTTATGGAGCATCATGTTGACAGAATAACAAGCAAATTCTTTTGATCAAATGTAGCTTTATATTTGATGCATTCTGGATTTTGAAATCTGTATATTCTTGTGGTTTCATGTATGATTAAAACAATCACCTCTAAGATGCCAAAATTTTGTCACAGTTTCAGTTGTGTGAGGGTTCTCTGTTGCTGGATACTAAACTATGAAATGCTTGGTTTTATTTTTATATACTTCTTCCATCACAAAATGAGTGTCTTGATTTCCTGTTTGGAAAAAAAAAAAAAAACGAAGGAGAATTTAGTTAGTGGTAGACATTGTCCTTTATACCCCATGTGCTTAGCCTTATGTTGTCACAAAGTTAGTAGATGTTCATTAACTCAATATAGAGATACTATTGATAATTCATGCATAACTAACTTCCTAAAAAAGAAAGGAGACATCTTATTGTAACAAAAATTCTTGATAAATTGGACACTCATTTTGAAGCGAAATGAATATTTGTTTTTGAATAAAGAAATGAATTTCTTGCTACTGTTGTGTGAATAAATTCTCAAATTTCTCGTCTTCCCTTCCTTAATGTTGTATCTGTATTGTAGGAACAAACGACCAGAGTTTACGGCTTGGTTAGCAGAAGTAAAACAGGTATTTGATTTCATTGTCTTTTATCATATATGGCACCTGGAAACACAAAATTGCATAAATGTTAAGCTTGCTCTAAATCTTGATCCTGAAATTAACTGAAATGTTCTGTTTTACAAATTAGTTAATGTTGTTCTTTGTTTTTCATGTAAATTATCATGAGGAGACCTTTTAAATTGGGGACTATTTTTTCTATGTGTCTTTACAGGTTAATTTGGAAAGTCTTGCAAATTGGGAAGAGAAGAATATGTTCAAAGAGTATGTCATCTCATTAATTTTCATTGATATCTCATTGGAACCTTTCATGGTATACATAACATTTTATTTTCAAGCTAAACCATTTCTGATACTCTAACTAAGACTTAGTTTTGTAATTAAATGTTTCATGACCATATCGTTACAGATTCATGGAAGATCACAATACTGCTACGTTTCCTTCCAAAAAGTAAGTTTCTGTTTTCGTAGTTATTGTTCTTCATCCATCATGTCTTTTTCAAGAGGTCGTGGTGTACTTGCCCTTTTGCATTAGAATATAATAATAATAGTTTTCATTTCAAACTTGCATTTTAATGGGTGGCCAGTGGCTATGATTTGCATCTCTCTGCACTTACTTTAGCTATGTACTTAGACCGAGAGCCCTTCACCTAAGAAACGTGTTACCTTACTGATTTGATAGTTTCAATAAAACAGTACTTGAAGAAGAGTGCATTAAACACTTGTAGTGAATTTTCTTCTGCTGTACTTGCTACTATTTTTTTTTTAAAGGTCATCAGACTGGTCTTACATGTGCAAAAATGAGTGAATGCATGAATTGTTTCAATTGAACAATCATTTTATATTCATGCTGCTTCAGCCATCAGCATTATTTAGGGGCATATCATTAGTTTATTATTTTAAAAGGATTGGATGGCTTTTTTTTTTATTTTTTATTTTATTTTTATAAGCGACGGCCTAAAGGTGTATATTTACAAGTAACCAATAGTGTTCAGAAAAGAGACTAGTTCTCTTAAGGATGGCTTTTTTTATTTATTTATTTTATAAAGCCTTTCCCGGGTTTTCTCTTTGTACTTCCTATTTGTTACCGCTAAAGTTTCTTTTGTTATTTATGAGGGTTTTTTTTTTTATGTACATGGTCGCAGGTACTATAACCTTGATGCTTATCACAGACATAAGATGGAGAAACAATTGAAAAAGGGTATGAAAATGGTCCAGCAAAAAGAACGAACTGTCTTCAACGATGAAGAGCAGCGCCGGTATGTTCCAGTGCATGCTACATTATTTAAAATATTAAGGGGTTGATAGTTATGTTATCTTTTATCTAAGTTATCTTTGGTTTCTTCGTTACAGACATACCCTTTCCCCCTGTTTTCTCATTACAGACGTACCCTTAAGTTCCAAGATTTATTCCCTTGATTGTATGAAAGATCCACAAATTATAATATGCATCTATTTTCTTGTTAACTTTTAAACTAAAGATAGTTCAGTACATTTTGTAACTGAAAGTGAAGGAATTAAGTTATGCACTAGAGTCTGATGAACACAAATGTCGAGATCTACTTATAGTTTTGTGGAAAAACTTTATTTTACTCTAGTAAGATCACCCTTTGCCTACATTTATTAAAACTATCTCATCCTTATGTCTGTCAATTAATTGATCATGTTCTATTTGTCCAGGCAAGAGCTGATGCGAGAACGTGAAAAGCAGAAGGAAGAGCAGGTTGAAGCTTTGAAGTCTTCTATGCAGGGTGGAATGGTATGATTCTGCTTCATTCTAATCATAACTTGGTATTAACACCACCTTTCGATCCTCGTCAAAACACTCATGTTTATTTTTCATTGGGATCTTCAGGCACAGGCAATGAAAGAGCAGGCACTGCTCAGGGAAGAGATGGCTCTCCAGTACAAGCTCGGAAACAACGAGGTGAGGGGTACAAACTTAATTTGTGTTCATACTGGAATGTCATTGTCTTTATGGCTCGACGTTTATGTATTCCATGTCGGTATTGTTAGGCTGCGGCTGCTATTCAGAGGAGGTTGGATCCAGATATCGCAATGTAAGCATCACTTGCTAGAATGTGAATTTTAGTCGGCCCACAATTACATTTGGACTAGTTCATTTTGGAGAAGATAACCAGAAAATTCACTCTAGGTCAATATCCTGTTTTGTTACCTCGTGTGTCCTATAATTTACCGGAAAGAGCTGTAGAAACTGTGTTTTAAACTTCTACAATGCATTTTGCCTCTGTATTGTGCCATTTGTCTAATGCATCATTTTGTGTATTGTAACCAAGTTTTTAAGATAATTGATGTCATGCCTCGTTAACCCATACATCGTTTTGTTTAGTATTTGAAGTCGCGAGGAACTAAAGAAAAAAGAAGCTTTATGGTCTTGTGGCGTTAATTCAACCTCAAATAGCTTCATGGTATTGTTGAAGTATCCCAAAAATTGTGAAGTTCAAGACTAGTTTGTCTGAAACTGTGACTCTTGAACAATGGTTCTTGAATTTATTGCTTTTGAGCTTCTGTGGCCGCACATAACTTCTTATAGAGCAGAGTAAATAATGTTTGAAATCATAGATCTCTAATGAAACAAAACTCAAAAAGAAAATTTTCAAACTTAGCTGCGGCAGCTCACTCAAGCGCCGGAGCTCAGTTAGATTTCAAATGCCCATAGGTTTGGATTCAAATTACCGTCATTTAAATACAAGCCGGCATGCTTTAGATCCCTCTGCAATGGTTGATAATTTCATCGTCACGATGCATCTTTCCTCTGGAGTCAAATGAGATCCGATCATAATCACCACGTTCTTCAAAACCATGGCATTCTCCAAAACATAAGTAGCAAAACACACATTTCATCTTCCCAGCCATTGAAATCTCGAAAATGAAATGTCTTGAGTTTGGACGACAAACATTTAGGAACAACACAAGGTTTGTTCCAACTTGCTTTACATAAATTGTCAGCCAAGTTGTTGCTGGTGACAAACAAACATTCCAAAAACACTGCTTATAGCTAAAATCATCTTCTGAAAAAGCTCGACGAGCCTCGAGAATGACAATATTTTCCAGATTATGACAGCTCTCCAATATAAAAAGATAGATTTTCGTTTGAAGAAAAATGAAAAGATAGATTTTGAGACACTAATTTTGAAGTAGAATAATTTTTGAAAAGGTAGAGGATTTTAACATGTGTTTAGTTAAAAGATTATTGAGAACTGCATTCTTTTGGTTTATAACTTTCACCAAATGTACAAAAAAGACAAAATTGATAAACTTTGTACAAATAAATATATGAACTTTTTATTTTGTACAAATAAGTAAAATCAATTAACAACGTTAACTTTCTTCCCTAATAGCCGGTGACGTGGAAATAAACAATATTCAAATTAAATAAAAATTTAATCAACTGCTATCGTGGCCAGATGCTTGAGGAATAAGCCACGAGACATGGCATGTGACCCTTTGTTCACCTTCACATTAACTAACCCTAAAACATCATAGTAGCAGTGAAAAAGGTTAGCCTCTTCAATTTCAATTTCCAAACAGTAGCACATAGGCTCCCGACTTGTTGCATCTTCAACAACCACCATGAAATACTGTGGGGGAATTGAAAATAGTCGGAAAAAAGTTCGAGTTTTCGCCACTCCTACCTTTGATTTGAATAAGATTTTCGCTTGCACTCACGAGTATTCCCACTCCCACACAATTTTCAATGCTATTGCTGTTTCGAATTGGATTTTAATATCGATTTCATGTTAGTAACTATATTAGAAACTCGAGATTTTAGACTACTTCCTAAGCCACGTCATTGACGGATTATGATATATTTAAGTTGAATATTAATTTGTTTATTTCCACGTCACCAGCTACTAACTGATAAAGTTAACGGAGTTAATTGATTTTACTTATTTATACAAAATTGAAAGTTCATGTACTTATTTGTACAAAATTTATTAATTCTGACCTATTTATACATTTGGTGAAAATTCATGTACCAAAAGATCAAGATTATATAAAACTCTTAACTTTTTTTTTTTTTTTTTTTTTTACAACTAATACTTGAACTTAACACCATTGTAATTTTTATTTATTCTAAAACTTGATATTATTGAAATTGAGTGTGCAAAATATGAAACTGAAGCACATAATGTCTTTTTGAAGATCAGTTCTTTGAAAAACAGTCAGTGTTATATTAAACAAGATTACTAAATGTGTTTGTGCAGGATCGTCTAACACAATCAAGAGGCGCTTCCTCTCCGGCGGCTTCCCTCCTCCTCTTTCCTTCACTTTCATTCCTTTCCCCTTCTCTCATCCCACCACCAATAGTACTCCACTAGACAATCACCGCCAATCTCACTCACAGCGGTTTCGCCCAGCTGCAGCCGCCATAACCGATGGAGCTCGATGCAGGAGAGTAACCCAGCTACGCCTCTCTGCCGGATCTGCTCCACACCTCGCCCTCGTCGTTTGTCGTCATCGGATTTGCATGAACAGACTCGTCGAAGCAGTACTTGCACGCTTTCACTTGTTACTCCACTAGACAATCATCGCCAATCTCACTCACGGCGGTTTCGCCCAGCTGCAGCCGCCAGAATCGATGGAGCTCGATGCCGGAGAGTAACCCAGCTACGCCTCTCTGCCGGATCTGCTCCACACCTCGCCCTTGTCGTTTGTCGTCATCGGATTCGCACGAACATACTCGTCGAAGCAGTACTTGCACACTTTCACACGTTGTCACAGCCATGTCCAAAGCAATGGCCTCACCACTTCCGCTCAGACGCCGTTATTGGAACCACTGGAATCGCCAGATCTGCTGGAGTTACCTCTAGCACTGCCAGATCTGTTCACCGCTCGTCTGCTCTCAATGCATGCTTCACACAACTTCTCTTAGAGCTTCACACAACTGCTCTGTCTCTCAATGTAGTATCAGGCGTCTACGCTCTCCGACCATCGAAAGCTTCGTTGCTGAAATCGTTGATCCCGACCTCACCAAGTTGGGTTATGGTCTTAGCTCTTCAAGGTATCATCTCCACGACATGTCCGCCACTATCGATCTCATCTTCGCCAGAACATCATGTGACTCTGCCTCTTTAGGCTCCACTACACAGCTAGAGCTCTCTATCGTCGCCGGGGTTTCATCCTCATCAAACCACCAGTTTTTTAGCGTCTCTCTCGGATAATCATCGCTCCAAGATTATGATCACGCAGGTGTGCTCTTTTCCACAAGACTTATCCACTTCCCAAGGTAGCATCTCACAATCACTAATCCCATCTTCAATGAAACCATTGGTTTTTGTTTCAAAGTCATTTAATAGTATGTGCTCACAAACCCTAATGATCTGTCTTGGGTCTCACACTCTCTCTTACCATTAATATTCTAATTTGAGCATACTGCTCCTTTACATTTTCAAAGGCCTTGAGCTAATTTGTACTTGTTCATATAATTCATTTTACTAGAATAAATGTACGCAAATACAAAGCACATGCATGCGACACATGTCAATAAACAAGAAATTTATTAGTAAACAACTGTAAGCTTGAAAAGTTGATTATAGTTCACTATAAAAATTTGAGTAAAGCGTATTAGGAAGCTATTAAATCAAAACAAATAATAAGAGATTGTGCAAACTAAACAATCACCAGTACAATACAATAATTTGTTGACATGGTGAGTCATTTGTTGACATGGGCGGATCCAGAGATAATGGTTAGTGGGGGCACAATTTGATAATACTAGCAAAAATCCCGTGCGATGCACGGGTTAATAGCTATATATCTATTATAACATTATCTTTCCTGAACACTATTGGTTCTTTGTATATATACAACTTTAGACCCTTGCTTATCAAAAAAAAAAAATAATAATAATAATACAAAAAATATTGCTAAAAAAAATTTACAAAAAAAATTTAAAAATTGAAAAACATTTTTTTTTGGGGTTAAACAATGGGTTTCCTGAGAGGGCCCGCACCATTGGCAGTTGGCACCTTTAAGCCATTTTACCACACCCAGACTAATCCCATTCGGAGCTGGCCCTGGGGTTAAGGTTTTGCGCTCCTCCCAATCGCGGCTGTGGGGGATCGAACCATGGTCCGCCCTACCAAAGTCCA